>JAGDQP010029206.1:1243-23536 GCA_022664845.1 Lepisma saccharinum | reverse complement strand
CTGGGGTGAAAATGAAGTGCAAAGAAAAGAATAGTTCAATAATGTACGTTCACTGCTGTGCTCATTGTTTGAATCTTGAACTTGTGGACTTAGGTAACTCGCGACCCGAAAACAGACTAGTTTCAGATTCTTTCGGAACAATTTAATTCCTTTACTCTTTCACTGAAACTAGTTCGTCAAGTCATGTAGTTTTTGAAAGTGTATTTCCAAGAAATTGGTATAATTAATTGTAAGAACACTGAAGTCATTATCAACAAAACAAGATGGCCGTGCCGTGCTGAAGATGTTTCTGCAGTGAAAAGGAACTACTCTGCAATTATTTTGGCTTTGGAAGAAATCACCCAAAACAGTCATCAGGGTGATGTGAGAAGTAAAGAGAATGGACAAAAACAACAAGTGAGATCGTTTGAGTTCCTCTTTTGCCTCACAATACGACATCCAACCCTACAAATGATCGTGAAGGTTAGAGCAAGTTACTCCAAGTGCAGATGTAAATCTACTTTCGGCTGTATCTATTCTCAGAACGCTTTGCAATCCTGTGCAATCCATGAGAAATTCATCTCAATTCATGGAACTCTCTTCAACGAAGCTGTGTTGATCTGGAGATTTCAATTCCTCCAGTGAAGAGGTCCAAAATTGCAAATTTTCTTGACAAATCAGCCAGCTCGCAGTATTTGTACTAAACAAAGGAAGAGGAGATGAGAATTTATTGTTATTATCCTTTCTTAGACTCAGTTGTTTGTAGTATTGATGAGAAATTTGATGGGCATCAGTGCCATGGGAAATCTGGTTGATTTGAACCTAAAGGATGAAGAAATAGCCATCTTAGCTAGAACATTCAAATTGTCAGGTGATGAGCTGGCAGCAGAAGTAAGACTTCTGGGAGGAAAATCCTCTGGAGCTAAGGGAAGTTCTTCTGTTACTCTACAGGAGTGGTTG
Source organism: Lepisma saccharinum (assembly GCA_022664845.1). Lineage (NCBI taxonomy): Eukaryota > Metazoa > Arthropoda > Insecta > Zygentoma > Lepismatidae > Lepisma > Lepisma saccharinum. Next base: position 22,597 of record JAGDQP010029206.1, on the reverse strand, counting down.
GAGAAAGAAGAAAAAAAGAAGATATTTACTGCATTCTACTCTGTACTACAGCGCTTTTCTTCTACGAGTAAATGCCTGTCACAAGCTGCATGTGTGAGAGAGCTTGCTCCAAGCTTACTCAAGTTAAAACTCAATTAAGAACAACTCAGAAGTAGAATAGATTGGAAGCTCTGCTCTTGCTATTTGTGGAACAGGAAAAAGTTTCGTCTATTAATGTAGATGGAGTTATTGATGAGTTTAAGAACATTGTACCTTTTGACAGACGTCTCTTGTTATAGATGACATTTTTTATGTATTTGTTTGTAACATTTATGAATATTTTGTGTGTGTAATTTATATGCAATTTGTCTTTTTTTCATACCACAAATATTCAGAAATTTTCAACGCTCTCATTTAGTGAATATATATTCCTTTACAAACATCAGTGCAGTTAAAGAGCCAAGTGATTGTATTGCAAAATATACTATTAATAAAGTACAAGACCTCATTATTTTTCTTTGTGCACACCCAAATATAAAGTTCTAGCTACGCCTATGATATATTTAATTTATAAAACACAATTAAATATTTTAACTTTGCATCCAACAATAAGTGCATTATTCATCTATTAATTTCAGTTATTTAGTTACACACAAAATATTATATTTTGTTTCTGCCCTGAAAATAAGGGTAATATAATAAGTTGAAATAGATAGAGTGTATACTGCAAAATAAGTAAAATGAGCTATTTAAATGCTGTTTTACTCAATTCCAATCTAAATTTTGCAAGAAATGAAGATTCCTAGTATAAATAAGGATACACATATAGGATCAGATGTTATATAGCATTGGTTTATTCATAATGTTCTCAACAAGTATCAAAATGATCCCAACTTGCTGCTTTGAAAGTGGTCTACTCAAATCAACTTTTTCATTTGGAAAATGTGGAGAGTGAAAATGTGAAATAAGTTCTTCAATTTTAGCAGAAGTTTCAGTGCCAATTGTTAAATCTTGTGCCGAATGGGTGATTCGGATAAATTGCAATTTAAGATAAAGTTTTCATATTTTTTTTACTGCATTACATCTACTAACAACATCAATTAGGGCCGGCCGGTTGGCCGAACGGTCTGCGGCGGTAGGCCATCGGCTCGAAGGTACCGGGTTCGAGTCCCGGCAGGGGCATGGGTGTGGATTTTAACAGCTAAAGGAGAATTGTGACGGGCCGCAGTCCAAAGTTACTAGACTGACCCATATAAAAATAAAGTTAACCTCAGTTTAAACATCAATTAGAAAGAAACTTACTTTGGTTTGTCAAGAGGATCAGGTTCACTCCTTCCCAGTCCAGCTGGGTTCTTCTCTGCTTCTTCATGTGACAGCAGATGTATCTCTGCTTCTACTTTACCCTGGAATGAAATTTACAACAGTTAGTGCCATACGTGGAAAGCTCCGTATCAGTAGAATATTAAATAAATAAACGTTTCAATGGGATATGTACCCCGTTATTTTGTAGCTTATTCAAACCGTCCCCTTGTTACATATCAATAATGGAACCAGTTACACACAGATTCAGTACTACGCATCCTGAAACTATCATCTGGAACGTTTTGAATTTTGATTAGGTGTTCTTGGATATGATATGTCTCGATATGATATTATCCAGAATGGTGACCATCCAAAATGGATCCTTACATTTTACGGTATAACTTGGATGGCATTTGCATCGGAGTACGAACTTGGTTGTATTTTAAGTCTCCCATATTGTCACAGATTCTGCATAAAATCTGGATGGAAGGTTTTATGAAATCGTTGTTTATTGAGTTGTTATTAAAGTCCTAAACGAGCTAGGGAGATTCCAGCAATAGGACTTGCATGTTTTGGTAAAGTGAACTCCGAATCAAACTTACTTTTTTGGCCGGGGGGCGCAGGGTCCTCAGGGACGTAGTGTCATTATCTTGCATCGTTGGAATAGAGATAAGTCTTCTCCTCTTCAAACAATATTACTGTGTTTCAATTAGTTATAGTCTAGGAACGGTAACGCTCAAGCCTTAGCACACTATAAAATAGCTGTTCTCTGCGCTGATGTTTAACAACAGTTTCTTCAAAACTGTTCTGCTTCAACTGAACTTAACCAGTGCTTGAAGTTCCGTCCCCAGCATTAGTTTCAAACTCGACTAAAGCTGTTCTTCATATACTGCTTGCAGTATTTTCTGGCTGGTCTGTAATAGATTTTTAATCATTAGGATCGAGAAGCGTGGTCCAGACCTGCTGTAAGCAATGGCTTTCCTACAATTCTGTGCGACGGCTCAATGATTTACTCCTACGATTCTGTGCCAAGTAAGCTATCAACTGCTTACAGAACGAGTGAAGTGTCATCTCCATTGTTACTCAACGATTAAATCTACTTCCCTGACCCCAGTTTTACAATCACCCACTAAGCTTCTAGCCTGCGCTAAATTGAGGCCAAGTTATATTTTACATACGCAAAATATGGCTTGGCGTCATTTTACCGCTAGTTTAGCGGTCGATTGTAAAACTGGGGGTTAATCGACGTTGTTTAGCCATTTCAGCTGGACAAACGACACCATTCTGCTACTTGGGGATGTTCTCCTACTGATTCAGTTTACAAACCAATTGCCCTCTGCTGTACAAAATTGCGTGTGTGTTCCATACGGGACAACAACCTTACTTATTGATGGCCATGTATTACATTTCATTCGTTCATATGTGCCAGTTATAAAGGTCCTGATTCAAAGGTATACCATGGGCGACCACAACTAACTTTGTTTCTGAGAAGCGTACATTTATACATATACACCCAATTCCAAAAAGGACGACCGCATTGATTACGGAAATTTTCAGCTGAAAATTCTCTAAGTTCAACTTCGGGTATCTTCGGAAACAGTAAACCAAGATTCGAGCCCTGGAAGGATGAACCTTCTCAATTGGGAAAAAATTTGCAGATGTTTTTTTCTTCTTTTAAGTGAAATAAGCCATATTGACATGTTATTAAGCAGGGGGTGGATTTTGGTTTCATTTTTTGGCCTGGCTCACTGCTAGGAAGGGTACATTTTGGGGCAGTATAACGGGTTATTACATAATAATAACAATTATTATTTTCCTTCGTTCGACTAGGCGTTTGGAAACTTTTGAGTTTTGACCTCCCCCTGCGAGGCCAGTCCAGCGCCGAAAACCACACCTGCGAACTTTAGCTTCCCCAGAAATTATGCTCTGACCCTAGCAGTAGTTCAAACTCACTTACAAATATGAGTAGCTTACCCTTCGTTCCTTGTTTTTCATATCTGTCATTACCGCTCATGCACTTCATTTTATCTTATCATATCATATCTGCCAATGGACTAGACACTAGAATTTCATTATTTCCTGCTGAGAGATAAGCTCAAGAATTGATTAAATCTGGACGCCACTCAGCAACAGACATCACCCCAAGAGGCCATGTGACCGAAATCCAGAAAGAGGCTATAAAAATATTCCAATATGGTTATTATGATTTTTAGCAAACTAAATTTCTCGTAAGACGAGTAATTTTTATACTTACGCGTTTTCTTTTTAGTTGTAACTGATAAGTTTTTTTCCTTTGCATATTGTTTCATAAGATTTTTTATTTTCATTTCGAGGTCCACTCTGCAGGAGATAAATTTGTGCAAGAGCATTTTTTCTCATCTTCTCATGTAAAATTTGACGTTACGGCTTCCCTTTCGTTATATACAGGCAAAATAACACCGACGAAACATTTTCACGGGATTCCTAATATGAAAATAAAAAGAGGATAAAATGTTTCCTTTCAACGATATAGTCCTAGACTTCCGAAAGCGTGGGAAAATGAGTTTTGGAGCTTGATATTTCCAATACGACGAACAGAAGAATTGAGGCATCATGGTAGCCTCAAATACTTTAAACCTAAGGTTGCTACATTTCAAGAGTGAAAATCCGGGACGCTTCCAATTCACGAAAATCTTTGAAGTGTGCAAAATGAAAAGGGTTAAACACTTTAATTAAAATCCTTGTGTTAAAAAGTACGTCAAGTTTATAACCAACACTCTGCACCTAAGTAATCGCAATAAAAATTATACTACTTCTGAAATTGTTAAAATACTTCTCTGGTCGAAGTACGTGCCCATTGTTGTATAAAAAGAAGAAAAAGTTAAAATAAATCTACAATCAATAATACAAAAAAAAATACATTTTCCCACCCAATAAATTTTTAAACATTTCTCAATGTTGCCTTGCCGATTTTACTAAACAAAGTATACTTTTTTCTTGGCATTGTTATGATCAGCGGAAAATTACCAAGATATTCAATATGTGGTTCAAATATCTTCGAAACAGGAGGCAGAAAAAAACAAAGAGTAATCTTGCAATACCCATTGAATAACAAAACGCTTTGTCCCTAGCCAAATTAATTAGATGTTTCGTTCAATATTAAGGTGAATTGAATCGTGAATTTTAATTAAATCATTGTTCTTTGTAGTCAAGACTTTTTGAAAACTTTGAGATGCCATACTCATTAACTGAAGTGAATATAATCGTATAAAAAGAAAGGGAACAATAATTTCTCCCTTCCTCTATTCTTCGATGCAAACAGGGACATTTATACGTCCCAAGAATTATTTTCGGGATACCGGGAAGCAGATCTCGATTCTGGTACGGTCTCGGATTTTCCGGGACGAATCGCAACCCTAATCAAACCTTTTCTATTAAAAAATGGATTTCAAAATTGTGCAATGGGTAGACAAGGGATTTTCCTAAGGAAGTAGGAGACTCTGGAGTTCCGTTGTGACCGTCTGTCTGTCAACAACTTTCAACTCAGGAACTACTAGGCCTGGTGGTTGAGGTATCGTTGGAAAGGTCTTGAGACGAGTTCAACCCCGTATTATTCATCCATATCGCATAGGCGGGTTTCGAGTTCCGGGGCCCATATTTTAATCCAATAGTGCTCGCTGCTGAAGCTGTAGCTCATATGCACAGTCCCCCGACTGGAATCCGCCTCACTTGTTTTTAAAAGTGCTTTTCATAATGAGCTCAAATGGAGTTGGAAGCAAACAAAATCCTAAATTCTAATACTGAACATAGAAATTTCTCACTAGATCGAAGTAATTAAATATATTTACTTATATACTTACTGCTGGAGATTTCTTGCTTCTTTTGACAATGTATGTCAGCTTCCTTTTTTATTTAATGTCAACAGCTGTAGCAGAAATGTCCCAGAAATTATTGATAAAATGCAGCACAAGATTAAAAAACACTGTCACCAAAACAAAACAAACTTCACTATGCGCATTGCAAACAAGGTTTCTCATTCACAACTAGTAATGAACGAAACTAACACTATGGTGTCTCTGAAATTTAGTCACTACCACGATCCCTCTTCATCCTATTAATACTAATAATTAATATCCTACTACAGTATATACTTCCGATTTGTAGGATCAATGATAATGTTTATTGTTTATTTATCCGTTTCCCCGATCCTGATGCCACTCAGCCTATAGCGTCTCGAGAACAGAAACAGCGCCAAATATTTACAGTTATTGCCGGAAACGAGCAGCAAAGAGGATTTATGAGACTTGTATTTGGCGACGCCCTTGGCGCTCGTTCTTGTGAACAAATATTTAAAATCAATAAATGTTTTTGAATGAACTTATGAAGGGTGGAATCTGAAAGGAAATAGGAGGGGGGGGGGAGAAACATACCTTATTTTCCTTTTGCAACTAATCCTGCCCTAAACTGTCTTTGGTAATGGGTGAAGCACTGTTTTATGACACCGACCTGGGTTGTGTTTTAATAAAGTTTCGTTTGTTCATACAATTTTCTTCCTTTCCATTCATTATTTTGAAATCTAGAGAAAGGTCAAGTTCTTCAACATCACCAACCCACAGCCCTCGTGATCATAAAGTACACCGCAGTTGTGAGCAGTGCTGTCATCGTTTTATTCTCTGTTTCTCTCTCTCTCTCTCTCTCTCTCTCCCTTATCACACAATCTCCTTTTCCCGGTTCAGAGGGGAAAATTGGCAGGATATAGCAACCACGATTGACAACGTGTTTTATTAAAATCTTCCAAGGAGAGGCCGGGGGAGGGCAAAGGAAACCAACTGAACGTTGAAGGAATCTTCAAATTGTCCTTTGCTTTCAGTGAGTAAATGATATTAACAATAAAAGTGGAGAAATTAAGAGATTTTACAGAGGGCTCTTTGTTTTGTAACGGGGTTAGAGATGTTAGCTTGACCATGAGTTTTGTGTGTCCAAATGGCTAATTTTAGAATACCGGTACGACCCAACGCTTCAAGTAGTAGCAAATGTGGTCATCTTTATTGGGTAACATTACGCTTCCAAGACAAACGGGACGGCGGGAGGGGGAACACCTGAGATTTTCCGTTTTCCCGGCCAGGCAATCCGTCACTGGTTTCAAATTTTCTGGAGCCTTCAAAAGTACCTTCGGAGCCGTACAACCGTTTCAAGGAGAGGAAAGGTTTCTCTGGAAGAAACCCTGAGGAAACACAGAGCTAGCTTACATGACAATGCTTCTGAGAGTTACTTAGATTCAGTTAATACAGTATTTATATTTTAGTCTGGCCGATTCTGTAATTTTTGTTTATCCACAGAACAAAACTGAAAGTATAACAGTCTACAGCAGGATTTAGCCTGGTCTGGCCAGGCCTCAGATAACACTTAGCCTGGCCAGGCCCGAAATCCACCCCTGTTATTAAGTGTAGAAAAAAGTAACATTCATTGAAATACGTAGTGATACAGTATTACGAATCCATCCATATATCTGAGTACATGATCGTTATGTCACCTACGATTCCATACGTAAAAGCACATTCGCAATGGAATTGAAGACAGCAAATTTAGTTCTCGCATTCATAGTACAATAAACAAGAGAAAGGAGAGAAAAACAACAGCATTTACAACGGATATCAATGTTATTTTCTGAACACCGAAAATTCAGTCATGTTTCTTCAGAAGGAGTTCTATCAGAAATAAGTAGATAGATGTGTTCATGTTAACTCAGTGGTGGTAGAGCGCGTGGCTTCTAATCGTGAGGTCGTGGGTTCGAATCCCGTTTTGGAAAATGTATTTTTATGTAATGATATATTCCTCAAAGTATGAATAATTAGATAAAATAATAATAATCAGTTTTATATGTATCCATACAAGCATTTCAGGACATACGTAATTATTATGTTTAAGTTATAGCATTAGAGAAGTGGTGGGTGTTGACAGAAGGTTAAATGTGAACGTGAATATTATATGTGAACGTTAAATACAAATTAAGTAAATGTTGTTATATCCAAAGTCGGATCAATTTGCCATACAGCAAATTCACTATCCCCAAAGTTCATACAAATTCACTATCCCCAAAGTTCATACAAATTCACTATCCCCAAAGCTCATGATCCCCACGAACGATGAGTCACTAAAATACTAAACTGTTCTTCAGTAAAGAAGACAGAAGTTCTTTTCGCTCTCTCTTTTTCTCTCTCTCCCTATCGCTGGCAAATTCTATACTTTTGTCATCTGATGAAGAGAAGCTATTAATGTCTTATTAACTAGTAGTAAAAATACTTGACCTGACCAGGGCTCGAGCCCACGTTCGTGTAGTATTGGTTTAGAAAGCAAAGATTTTTACCACGAGCTACTTTTACAGCTAGAGAAATGTTGCCAAGACTTATCTTATTAAAACACCAGCAGATTGAGTCACGCTAAGTACATCATTTTATACATTAGTGATTTTAGATACGGAAGAGTAAAACAAACTTACTGTTTGCGTAAGGAATGATATTCATTTCTACCTACGTAGTTGTCTTCGAACAGAACAATCCTATGTGTGGATGCTATTTCTAGGTTTAAATCTATATTGTATATTTTATACGTGTAAGAGTAATATAACAATTCACTTTGTTAAAACACTTTTCTTATTGATGAAAATTATTATTAGAATGAAATGTTAATAACATATCTCTTCACACTTTATGCCAGAAACTGAAACATACGTAATTGTGTTATTCCATGAGAAATCATGCAATTTTAGAAAAATTGGTTACATCAGCATTTTGAATATATATATATATATTTCGTATGTGGGTTCCTACATACCTGAAGATATCAGAATAACTTTTGAAATAAAAGTTATACCCTTATTTTCTAGCGGGGCTATCATATTTCCAAAATGGCGTGTGGTGTTTGTTACTCCGGTAGACATGTACGAAAACCTGAATATCTCAAAAACTAGAAAAGATAGAGAGCTTAATCAAAAACCATTGGGTAGCTCTTGAAGTGTACGTTGAACATATGGAATGAACTTTTCTGAAAGTTAATTTAGTTATTCCAATAATTAGGGTGAAAAATAAGTAACAATTTGTGTAAAATTTGATATTTAACAAATTTTTTGGAGGAATTGAATAAAATTCTAAAAATTTTTGTAATATTTAGACCTACCAACCGAGTGTATGCACGCAAAAAATCATGGTCCTGAATCACACTTCTTCTCTTCTACGGGAGTTCAAACATAGTTCTTTGCGAAAAATGCCGGATTTCGGGCTTAAATGTCTGAAAACCTTTCGTCAATAAGATACTTCTAGAAGTCAGAAGTGGAATGTAGTAACACAGACATTATATCCATTACATAATACTTTAAGCCCGGAGCTGTGGAGGTTTGTTCTTCATTACACAGAATTTCTCGAAAACAAATCTTCATAGCAAATGCAACTACAATAAAACTCCTAGTTTCGCACCAGGATATACCGCTAAACAAGGTGTTAAATATTGAAGTTTGATAGCAGTACAATTATTTTACGTAATGGTTGTTGATTAAATATTTAAACAAATACAATCTTTGTCAGAATCAGTCAATAATTTATGATGCCTTGTTCTGTACAAGGGAACAACTAATTGAAAATTTGAATTTTATTTATAACTCTTAGGCCGAGATAGGGGATGGGAAAGATTTAGGAAGGTGTCGGCTAGTGCCTATGCTGTAGGTCCATCCCAGCATTTGCCTGGTGTGACTGAGGAAAACCGTGGAAAAACCTCAAACAGGATGGTTGACCGCTGGGATTGAACTCACGGCCTCGCGAATGCTACGCCAACGCTCTACCATTGACCTACAGCGGTTCTGTCAATGTTCTAAAGATTCCAGATTACAAAATTTACGTCAGTACTCCTAATATTTTGAGAATAAGGCAATTTGAATTTATACCATAATACCCTCAAAAGGCAATAATTATAATAATAATAATAATACTGTCTATATATAAAACAGAAATCATGACTGACTGACATATCAACGTACAGGCCCCACTGTTTATGCTCGATGTTTGAAATTTATGTCTAATTTGGCTGTAACTAACCTATTTCACTGATTTTCGATAAAGTGGCAAAAGAAGTGTATATTTCGAAAGTAGAAATGAAAAAACAAAAGTAATTTCTTCTTTTAAAGACATCGCTGGCCTGTGGTGGGATCGAACCCGATACTTTTAGACCCGCTCTCCAGTTCTTTATCCACTAGACGGCACAACGAGATACTCGAAGATGTCTTCCGAGTCGAGTGACGCTGCAGGCAACAGGTAGTACTAAGAATAAATTATAAGTTCCTGACCTCACATAAGGCACTTTTGCTTTTAACAAATGTAAAGAACGTTTCCACTTTTCATTTTTCTATATTCTAATCTAATCTACCAGCAGAATTCTTTTGCAACGGAATGCCGATACTTGAGTTACATAGCCTGATAAAAACGGTCGGAAAATTGCCGGACCCACAACCTTTTCCCGACCACCAGAAAGTGGGTGGGGACTCGCTTATTTCCCGACCATCAAGAATAAACGGGGCCTCGCTCTTCTCTCGACAATCAGGAAATGGACGAGGAACCGCCTTTTCCCGACCTATGGCAATTGGCGAGTGTCCATCCTCTTCCCACCATCAAATGCTGTGGGATGGTCGGAGTTTCGCCTCTATGCCGGCAAGTCAAAGACCGATGGCGGCACGGAAATGGCCCGGAATACTAGTTTGAGTTCAGCCTATCCCCAACGCCGGTCTGACCAAAATCCCCGAACATTTGCCGTCTTTTCGGCATTTGGCTTCCTGGGTCAGTGCAAGTTAAGTTCCCCGCCGTCATACTATGCAAATGCAAATGTGGTATTTTCAAAGAGACCACATGTTTTTCTGTGAAGCAGTCATATATAAGGCTGCAGTCATTTGTAATGTTTAGACCTACCAAAAGAGTGTCCATATTCAAAAAAGTATTAGGTAGAATTACATCCCTTTATTTCTAACAGGGTTGACACATGGCCTCTCGTCCAAAAATGCAGGATTTTAGGCTTAAATATCTAATAAAAAATGAAATTTAAAGGAAGCCTTGTTAGTGGTCAGCTCACAACCAAAATTGCAACTTTTATTTCTGATTGGTTTGGTCAGTGCAAGCGGACTATATGTGTATATGCAGCTTCATATTACTACACTGCTTGAAAGACACACTTTTAGCTCCCATGAACAAATCTTTTTTCTTTTTTTTTACCAAGCCACTCGAAAATAAAAATTGCCATTTTTACTATGATTTGAGCACATACAAAGCTTCCTCGAGTCCAAATTTCAGATTTCTTTATGATGGCTCATTTAAGATGTGTAAAGATCCAAATCCGGCATTTTTCCTGTGGCATAAACGCCCTGTGATTCAACGACACGGATTTTTCTACACAATCATCCCGTTGATAGTTCTAAACATCACAAGAGAAATTGCAGTCTTATATTCAGCTCCTTCTCCAAAACATGGGGACCTTCGTGAAGATACCACATTCGCATCTGCATCGTATGGCGAAAGAAAATCCGCTAGTATTGACCAAACCATTACAAAATAAAAGTTGCAATTTCTACTTTGGCCGCATACAAAGCTTCTTCGAAAACACAATTCAGGTTGTTTCATGAGGACGCATATGAGATATTTAAGCCCGAAATCCGGCATTTTTCGCGAAGGGCCACGTTTGAACACCCGTAGAAAAAAAGAGTGTCATTTAGGCCAGAAATTCTTTTGGGAGGTCTAAACATGACAAAATTTTATATAATTTTATTCAACTCCTACACCCCAACATCTTGGTTTAAAAATCGAATTCTTATATAATTCGTAACTCATTTTTCAGCCTAATTTTTGGAATAAAAAATTAATTTTAAAAGACGGGATTCCACATCTTTAAAGTACACTTCAAGACCTACCCAATGGTTTTCAATTCAGCTCTCTAGTTCTTCTAGCTTTTGAGATATGAAAGTTTAAGTACATGTCTACGGGAGTAAAAAACGTCACCCGCCATGTTGGAAATAAGGCCGCCCCGGGAGATATAAAAGCACAACATTTCGTTCGAAAGTCGTTCTGATGTGTTCAGGTATGTATGAACCCACATACGAAAAATAAGATTTTTCTAAAATGGTGATGTAACCAATTTTTCTAAAATTGGATGATTTGTCCAGGATTGACCCAATTTACTATAACTAATATAAACCAATCTAATCTTATCTAAAACCACTAATGTATAAAATGGTTCACTTAGCGTAACTCAACAGGTGGTGTTTTAATAAGACAAATTTTGGCAATGATTTTTAGTTGTAAAACTAGCTCATGGTTAAAACCTTTGCTTTTTAAACCAATTTAAACCAATCCCACACCGACATAGGTTCAAGCCCTGGTCAGGACAAGCATTTCTTCCTTCTAGTTAGTAAGACACTAGTAACTTCTCTTCATCAGAGAACAAAGTATAGAATGTGGTACCAAGCCAGAGAGAGATTAAAATCTCACCACTTGCATATGAAAAAAGCATTTCAGAGTACTGAACTGAAAACCAGTAGAAAGAAACTAAAGTACAGTTTAGTGTCCTCGTCGTTCGTGGGGATCGTGAACTTTGGGGATATTAACTTGCAGTCTGCAACTATGATCCGATTTTGGATATTTTCCCATAGTAACCTTATTTTCTTTTGACAGCCTTTGACTATTTCAAGAAGGTAAATGAAAATCCGGAGATTTAAATTCCGTATGACAAATAGCTGCAGACAAATACACTACACGTAATTGTTTATTGTTATTACACGATTTAATTTATTTGTATTTAATATTCACATTTACTATACCGACGTTCTGTCAACACCCACCATCTCTCTGATGTTATATTTTAAACATAATAATTACTTATGTTCTGAAATGCTTGTATGAATACATATAAACCTGATTATTATTACTTTATCAAATTATTCATGCTTTGTGGAATATTTCATTACATAAAAGTAAATTTTCCAAAACGGAATTCGAACCCACGACTTAACGATTAGAAGCCACGCGCTCTAACACTGGGCTAACATGAACACATTTGTCTACTTTTTTCTGATAAAACTTCTTCTGAAGAAACATGACTGAATTTTCGGTGTCCAAGACAACGGCATTGATATCCGTTGTAGATGCTGTTGTTTTTCTCTCTATTCTCTTGTTCATTGTACTATGAATGCAAAAGATATGTCTGCTGTATTTGCTTTCATTGGAGATGTTCTTTTACGTATGGAAACGTAGGTGACAAAACCATCTGGACTTAGAGAATGTTCAGCTCAAGACAGCCTAATCAGTGCGGTCAACCTTTTTGGAATAGGTTGTACATATAAAAACTTCGACCAACGAACTCTATCTAATATAAGCACAGACATGAATCGAAAACTTCAAGAAGATTAGGTTTGAAAATGTTTCATTTCTACATCATCGATGATTATATATATAGCCCACTTGCAAAACCAAATATATCCGCTTAGGCACTTTCCCCGGAAATGAGGAATAATGGAGGAGATTAAATCTTATCTGGGAATAAATGTTTTTCTTTAACGGTAAACCATGAGGTTTTTCCTTTTATCATGGATATGTATTAAAACTGAAGATATGGACGATACTAACATCTAATATTTAATTTTAAATTATAACGGGGCGTGCAACTGCGCTACTCATATAGAATCTTGGGCCTTTATTTTGACCGTTATACTTCGTAACTTGAAAGTACCATCCCGTCATTAGCTTAGTGCGATTCGGAAAAACACTGAAGAAACATCAGTTAAAGTGGATTCGAACCCAGAATCTTCCGAATACAAAACCAAATCTCATCCGCCTGTGCTGTCTAACAATAAATGATTTTTTTACCAAGAAGTATGATATCTAGAATTACATTATCATCGATAATCTAAAAAAATGGAGTATTTAAGATCCTCTTTCACTACTATTTTCTACTTAATTCTGTTTGAATGAAATAATTATGTCATTTGTCTGTCAAATTTATTTCCTATATACATGCGCAGAGACAGCAAATACAGATGGGGATTTTTTTTTCTTGTTAAACGAGACCAAAACCACCACATATGACCACATTATGAATGATCAAATAACAAGGAATAGTGGATCAACTATTAAAATTATTATTTGTATTAAACTCCTTGAATATTAAATTAAGTATTCAAATGAATTTAGATCAGTAGAATTAAATAATTATAAATAGAATTATTAGCTCATGGAAACTAAAATAGTAAAAGTAACAGTTTGAATAACACTGAAAATCCTAGTTCTTACCAAGAAATGAACATTCTCACTCTACATACCGTAAGCTCCATTTCCTCGTTTTCCTTCTTGACATAAAAAGGCCACCATCCTTTGACTCTTTTCTGCTTAAAAATATTGACCATAGGAACAGAACCGTCTACTTTCAGCATATCCAGCGTGCACAACTTCGAGGATTTTGCTCCTCGTGGAAAGCGGTTAAGGTCTAATGTGATGGCTCCTACAAAAAAAAAGCAAAAACAATTTTTAATAAAAATACAAACATAATTATTATATATAAACTAACTTGCATATACAACAGAAAAACTAAAAATATGAAAATATAATGTAAAACAAGTTAAGGGTAGGTTCTGATTCTCGGTCAAGCCGTAAAGAAGACTACTTGTGTAACAGCATCCTCTTCTCGATCAGGAAATAAACTGATTGTCATCTACCACAAGTTCACAACCTTTTTTGAGAATAAATCAGCTTCAGAAAGGCAATTCATTATCTACAATAAAACAGGCAGACGAGAATTTGGTGTTTTAAATAAACTGTACGAACAAAATTTAGATTTTAAGCTGATTATGTTATATTTGAAAATTTGTGATATTGTTGCGTTTTGAATTAAACATTTCAGAAGAAGATTTAAAAGATTTCGTGCTGATATTATTTATTTATTTGTGTTACTGTTGCACTTTGAATTTAATTCTTCACAAGAGGATTTAGAAGATTTTTGGCTGATTATGTAAACTTTTCGTTATTCTTGCCCTTTGAATTTAATTCTTCAAACAATATTTTCTTTTGACTCATTTTGAAAATGTTATTCTTTCTTCGGTTCAAAGGAGATTACACAGGGCAATTTTCTAGTATGAAACCAGTGTAATTTACCCAATTAGCATACTTTTTCTTTGCGCTGCCCTTTTGTGAACAAACTTTAACAGAAAATAATGCATGACTGTCAGGACAAATTAATTAATATATATATATATATATATATATGTTCTAAAAATATTCCTAGGTTCATGCTTTATAAATTAACTATACATAAATATAATATATTTAAGTATGCGCAACTACCTCCACCTACAGAAATATAAAATATATATATCTTGGCGTGCGTTCTTCCGAAGAAGAAGTGTGTTTACTTCGAAAACGTAAATTTAAATTAGCTAGTGTGTCACTAATTGTCAATTTTTCCCTCTCTAGAGAAACATTTTCTTGGTAAAAAAAATAGCTTATCTTTTTAGCCCTATTTGTCACTTTGAACCTTAAGAAGTGTACATATGGTGTACATTCTGTTTAATCTAGAGAAAGCATAACGGATGATGTAGAGGGAAAGAAATACTTGTACATGAATGAAACCCAACCTACGTTGCAAAACTATAGAAGAGACAAAAAATCCTCTTTAAGATGTTTTACAACTTAATTTTACTTCTCCTATTCTCCCTCTTCTCATTTTTCTTTGTCAGTGGTTCTACGTCAGGAACACACAAAAGAGGATGAGGACCCAAAATATTGAATATGCACTTTTTGATTTTCGAAGCGTGCAAGTTGGTGCAAGGGAAAGGTGGCTTACTTTAGATGCTTGCACTTTCCATTTCGGAAAGGCTGTTAAATGCTATGGGAGAGTAAGATTCTCTAAGGGAGATTGAACGCATCTTTTAATTTTATTCCTTTAGTAGCTGATTTGCCCACCCGTTGGTGCAGGTTGAATATAATATGTTGCCAACATTAACGGTTGTACTATTACTACTAATGCTAGTACTGCTACTTCTTCTTCTTCTGCTACTACTACTACCACTATAACTACTATGATTACCACAACTACTCATACAACTAAAACTACAACTAGAAGTATTGCAGCAACAACAACTACTACTTGTACTACTACTACTACATCTTACATATTACACTTCCTTCATATACTATTCCTTAATTTATTGATAACATCAAATTTAATCTGCTTCTAAACACTAAATATAATATTTCTGGTTTACAACAATCAAAATTTGAATTTTTTAAATAATTAAACTATTTATTTTAAGTTTTGTTCAAATTTAAAGGAGTGTGGAATAGCGTTTAAACAAACAAATTTTTCGGACATATATATATATATATATATATACATAGAGAGAGGGAGAGAGAGAGAGAGAGATTAATATTGAGTAACTGAAGTCATTTATATGTTTGATTGCAATCGCACGCTAAGAGTTTTTATGATAGAGATGAAGATATTTACCATGACAATGATGATCATGAGGTACATTTCAACAATATAATGCAACGCTAGGGTTTAATAAGATAAATACATTTATCTTTACGCTCAGGACATTGATGGAGACATTAGGAGCCCTGTTAAAACAGATGTTCCTGTGCATATAATAGACATGTTACTAGGGAGATCTTCGGCAGTGTTGAAGTAGTTAGAAAGAGGAATATCTACGTGGCTGGGTTAAGAGTATATATATATATATATATATCTTAACTGGTATCATGGTCTATGAGATACTAAGAGTGTTCTCTCCCTCCATTACCCATACTTTTTCGCACGACCATGCCTTCTAGTGTACCTTTTAGTCATGTTGTTGTTGTCACACAGGGAAGACAGCGTTGGCCTAGCTGCGAACTGCCGTCTGTTATTGTGTTTGAAAGAGTAGTATGTTAGTATATTTTCGAGGGGTAGTGTACGTTTGAGTGTTTAACAATAGATAAACCGCTTGCGTCATCCGCCACATTGA
Source organism: Lepisma saccharinum (assembly GCA_022664845.1). Taxonomy (NCBI): domain Eukaryota; kingdom Metazoa; phylum Arthropoda; class Insecta; order Zygentoma; family Lepismatidae; genus Lepisma; species Lepisma saccharinum. The sequence continues at coordinate 6,312 of JAGDQP010029206.1, read as the reverse complement.
AGATAGTGACATCTCTACTGGAGCGTCGAAATGTGCTAATGAACCATTATAATACTCAAACCACGTTTTACAGGACGCGTTTTGATGTGTATGTCAAATGTATTTTAAGTATTCATTTAAAATAGAGTTCATTGATGATATTTAATGTCACAGAGGTGTACATATATTTTAAAACTTTGTTCTAGAGAAAAAATATATATATATATATAAATATATATATATTTTTAAATATCCAAAATCATAGCCAGAAAATAGCCAATTTCGCGTACAAAATTTACGTTCATTATGTGGATCTTCAGTTTTTCACGTATCGCTTTTCTAAGTTACCCTTTGTATAGAATCTAGTGTCACAGATGCATAACAATAACATTCTTTAATAATTTTATTAAAGTATACGAAATTTCATCTTCTAAAAAAATATATCACTAATTGCAATGACCTAACTCATTATTGTCAACAAAATTTACGCAATTTATAGACTTGGATACTCATGCGTGAGTTTGATTTTGTTAATTAATTTTTTTTATCACTCTTAACAGACTTTTGTGTAAGCTAAAATATACGAGAGGTCTGGTAGACCCCTTCTTACCAGTTACTTACAAATTAAAGATGATACAGTTAAGAGACATGAAAGGACAATAGGTCATATGTTTGATGAGCGGGACTGAGGAGGTTGGTACGGAATGGAATGCATAAAACATGTTTCAGTAAGCCTACCTAATAAAACGTATTTCATTAAATTTGTCAAATGGAAACGCATACAAAATTTAAGCTGGTCTCAAAGTCTTCAGCAAAGTCTCCAGTCTCCTTTCGTCTCCTATCCTGGTAATAACTTTATTATTTAATATATATTTTTTAACACTAACCTAGGAAATCATCCGCTGAGAAGTGATCAGCGTCCCGCACTTGTAACTCAAGCCTGGCTGGTACTGGTACTGGCTGGTCTTACACTCCGTTTCGTCCCAGGAGAATAGAGATTCTTTTCTAGATATCAAAATTTTCTCTTCTGCTACCAGGTACTCAAAGGTAAAGATGAATCTCCAATTAAAATTTCCTTCACCTGTCAACGATCGGTAATGGATATCTGTGCATTGACAATCCTCAGGTCCTTTCAGCCAGCTAAAATAATAAAAGAATAGGTGACATGATAAATAGAAGATAATTTTTAATAACAGTCCATCAAAGTAAATATATTGATAAAAAGAAATCTAGAAGTAAAAAAAACTTCAAGAACATTTAAAATCATGAAAGTTCCCAAAGTTCAAAACCATAAATTTGAATTGACTTGTGCGTTAGGTTTATGATGAATCAGGTTCAAACACTCTCCAATTCGACGGGGAAGTTAATCAAGACCGACAATATCATTTAGTCAAAAAGATTTGGCAATCAGGAAGGGTTCTCTCTTCTTATGTTTCTCAATTTTGATGTTTAGTGTTTCATCTAAATAAGTCGTATCAATCATACAAATTTTGTTGAAATTTCTTGTTTGTGATTTTCCTCCTAAACAAGCGCGTAGCTTTTATAGGCGCGTCATATTAACGTAGGATCCAAACGAAGTTTGAGGAATTGAATTTATTTATGGCTTTTAGGCCGGGATAGAGTAGGGGAAAGGAGGTTGAAAGGTAGTTGGTCAGGGTTAATTTGTAGGTACCATCCCGGCATTTGCCTGGTATGACTGAGAAAAAAATCCCGGGGAAACCTCAGTTAAGATGGGCGACGTTCGAATTTGAATCAGAATGCTAGTGCACAGGCCAATATATGATGCTATTCTCCACTAAAGTTATACATTTTTACCATTAATATTTGCTTTCATGGTTAAAAGTTTACATGACTTCGCCACAAATCCTGGTTTGTTAAAACCTTTGCTCTTATGCGGTCAATGCAACAACTTTCCAACAAAGATAACATATTTTAGTCCAAATGACGGCGGAGTCAAAATTTCTAGAAAGAGTGCGACAAGCCTATGACTGTATTACACACCCTAACGAATTATCAGGATCAATTTCTATAATCCCAACTGGGAACCTGGTATAATAAAACTAGTAAAATAAATATATAATCCTATGTAATAAAAATATACAACTAATATGAATTAATAAATTATGTGATTCACTATTGTTTGAATCCTGAAATTGAATAACAGCTAAGTCATAATTATAATAATTGTGTATGTTAATTTTATGCTGCATTAGAAAGATCATGGAACTTGCATTGTTGTAGTTGTAAACTGGATAATGACACCTGCATTTTAATCAGTCCATACTTAGATCTTCAGTCTCTAGTGCTCTTACATTCGGCAGTTTCAGTATAATGTAAGTTTTGGTATAATGTAAGTTTGGTTTATAACACCTAATAACGCTCGATAGAATTGAACGAAATATTGTGATAACTGTTGCTAGTAATATGTCGAAGTTTGCCTTCTTTTATTTACTTTAAAATATCATTTATTGTAATATACATAACATACTTAAATTGAATTAATTAGTGTGTGTTCTTGTGGAAGAGGGATGGCGAAATTGGAAGAAAGTAAGTGGCATTCTCTGCGACGCAGAATCACGGTAAAGAATAAAGGGATGATTTACAAAACAGTGGTTAGACCAGCAATGATGTACGGAGCAGAAACATAGCCAATAAAGAAAGCACAAGAAAAGAGATTAGATGTAACCGAAATGAGAATGCTACGCTATATATGTAGGATAACAATGAGATACAGAGTGAGAAATGTGCGAGTAAGAGGTACATCCAAAGTTATAGAGATATCTAAGAAGATACAACAAAGAAGCTGCAGTGGTATGGACATGTAAATAGGAAAAAAAATGACTTTGTAGTCAAAAGAGTGATGACAATGGAAGTGGAGGGCAAGAGAGGTAGAGGGAGGCCAAGGAGGAAATGAATGGATAGGGTTAAACATGATCTCGGGGAGAAAGGTTTGTCAGGGGAAGAAGCTCAGGACAGGGCTTTGTGGAGAAGACTCATTAGAAACATCGACTCCACGTAGGTGGGAAAATACGTAGAGAAAGAAGAAGAAGAGTTATGTTCTTATGGAGATTCCGTTCAAAATAAACTACTAATGGCATATCAAATTTATACATGCAAAATATACAAACTATACGACAAAATAGACTAGTAAGTAAACAAATAATAAGTAGAATACAAATCCTAAGACTACTTCTGGCGAGCACTGGGAGAGTGCGCAGATTCGAATCACCTAAAGCAAACCATTGTCGCCAAGGTTTTGTAAGTTTCATCACTTACACAAACCAAATGATATCTACAATTTAGGCCCTGGTTACTACCTTACCCATTTCTTCCACAGCAATAGCAAAAAGAGTGATGGTATGTAACCTTAAACCGCTGTTAAGACCAGAAATTAAACATTTGAATAAAGTTTCTTTATAGGTCCTAAAACAGAAAGTATGTAGAACTCAGGAGCAAATAATTCAGTAAATTCTTGTATTAACTCACGATCTCAGCAAAACTTACGTATAAATTAAAGCTTGAATTTAGATATTGATAGTACTCTGCAGCTACCTCGTATCTCTAATATATTTTATATACGAGATACAATGTAGATGCAAAGTACCATCGATATATCATTACGATTTTTGATGTTTAGTGCTGAAATGATCATTTTAACGAAATATTATTGTAGAAATTGCATGATCATTTCAAGATTTCCATGCTTCGACACCATCATCTTCAACAATAACTGGAAGGAAAAATGAAAACTAAATTTCATAAATTTCCAAATTATTGTTTGTTTCTTCTCTTTCAGCGTTCCTCAAAATTTAGAACACAAGAAGAAAGTGAAACATAAATCAATTAAAAAAAATATATTATTGATAATAATAACCTAGCTCTTACCCTTTAACATAAATATCAGACATCTTTTCTCCTGTAAAGAAAGCGTCATCTTCAAGCACAACGTCATCCGTGTTCCAGATAATAATGCGGAGCTCATAGGATTTTGGCTTTCGAGGTGAAATATCGATTGGAGGTCCTGGAAGTGGCATATCCATAGGAAACATGTCAACCCACATCTCGAGTTTACCCTGAAACCAAGAAAGAAAAATCAGCACTTAAAACAAGAAGTAGTCTATGTATCTTATTCTACATAAATTATTTTAGTCCAAATATCTTCGTATGAATCTATAATCAGAAAATATATTATAATTTGATTATGGCTGACTACAAGTAGGAACGAGGATATAGATTTTATGACAGACGCTTAAAACGGACAAGATGACCAGAGAATGAAGAAGATTGCATAATGAAGAGTTCCATTGAATATGACATTTATCAAAGCCAAATCGAAAAAGAAGAGAGGGAAGTAAGAAACAGAAAGAACTAAATTTACCTAAAATTCAAAATATGGTTTAAATGTGTAGTTAGTTGTTGGATACAGAGTTAGCAGATTCTGAAGTAGTATAACAGAAAGTCATACTAGTGTCTTTTAATCTTTACTCGATAATTAATTAATTCGATAAACCATGTTTTAATTTTTAGGTACATTAGATTCATTTCGTTTTCTTACTTTCCTATTTTCTTTAGCGTTTTAGTTTCTGATAAATGTTTGAGTCCAGACAGAAACGTAAATGTTTATTTAAAAGCGTGTAAAATTGTTTAATATAAGAAGCCCACGGAAGCCACACACGTAAATAAATAACTTTCTTTGATAGACAGTCTTTTAGCACAACATGCCTGTTTTTAAAATGATATTTTATGGTTTATATAGTAATTTATGCATTACAGAGGTAATGCAAATTCAAATTCAATTGTTGTGTGTAATTCTGACATCTTTTAGATCACTATTTGTCAAATATTACCTGATTTGTGTTTTTCAGTGTTATCTTTAAGCCTATTGTAATGGGAAGTGTGTAACACAAATCATAATAAACAATCCACATAAATAGAGAGGATTGAGATAATGCTATGTAATCAGTTTAAGAAGCAGACGACGCCGACTCCAAGCGTTTACCAAGCTTCAACGCTTGGAAGTCCGGTAATCTGGCCTACCAGAAGGTATTATAAAAGGCCCATCAGGAGCCTACAGAGTATCACTAACTCAT
>JAGDQP010029205.1:0-17996 GCA_022664845.1 Lepisma saccharinum | reverse complement strand
AAGGGTGATTCAAATTGGGGGGTTAATTTTGATTTTTAGGAAAAATATTCGGGACACCCTGCCATTAGGTTCTTTGCATCAAATAACCAATTCGTGTGAAATTTCGACTCATATGATTAAATTTTAGAGGTCGCTACCAGCGATGAAATTTTTTTTCTTAGATTGAAAGAAATATACAGTTGGACATTATTTTACTGAAAGAGGGATTTACAGTATTTCCTCGGTTTATAAAAAAAATAATAAGTGTCATCAAGGAAAACTTGAAGATGCACACAAACGGTACTCAACTCACAGTTATTTGTTTTTACATAGATTTTGTCTGTACTGTTTGACCACCAACATTAGGTACTGCTTTGTGTGGAGTTTGTTGTATTCTTCCATTAAGGCAACACCACGTTCAGCCAAGTCATTAACAACCTTCATACACCTCACTGTTTTCTTAACACTAACAAACTCTTCATTTGTATCCCAAGTAGCTGCATCTTCTTGGAGAAAGCCAGATTGTAGTCCAGTGATGTCAAAAAATCTTTTTGTGTTTTCAGAAGCAAAGCTTTCCAAGTTTTTCATCAATGTTATCTGGATGTAATTTTGGACGCTTGCGAGAACAGATATCACCTTTTCTATTCATAGCAGCAACTATGCTGTTCTTCGTTTGAATGTCAACAGCATCATCGAAAAGTGAGAGTGCAATTAGCTCCTCAGACAAATACCACAAATGATTCAGAAACTTCAATGATACTTCTGCCAATTTCGGATTAATGTCTTTGTATTTTCTCAGTGATTTCAAAAATTGCAAGTCATTTCTTGGAGCAGAAACACAACATTCAGCTGTAAACCATGCTTTTACATAATTCATGATAACAAAAATACATATTTCAGTTATTCCCTTCTCTTCGTTTTCTGTCATCTCAAACTGATCACGAAACATCCATATTTTGAGTGAATTTGCCATCCACCTAACCTGGTGAATACCAGCCGGTGCCCTGAAGGAAACTTTTTCTTTTGGCATTGCACCTAATATTGTGACAACGAGCTTAAGAAATTCTTTGTAATCTTCCCTAGGCTGGTGCTCATTCAATTGATTTTCGCAGAAACTCAGAACATCATCCTTAACATTTCTTATTTTGTCTGACATATTATTATTAGAGTCAATAGTTCGGTAGGATGCAGTAGAAATGTGCTTCCATAACTTCTTAAATCGTTGAAACAGCATGATTTCCGGAGCTGTAGAAGGACCAAAAGCTTCGAGAACTACGGCTTGTAATACTATTTCCAGAATATGATGATGACAAGGCATCCATAGCAAATCCTTTTTAAGTTCTTTTTCAATTAGGACACATGCATCTTTTTTCAATCCTGTGTTCACAGCTGTCGTGTCAAAGCACATACACCGTATATTTTCATGGATATTCCATGACAAAGCTGTTTCACACACTGCAGAGGATATGGCTTTGCCAGTTCCAGATGGTAGTTTTGGAACCCCGAGAAGTTGCTCTATCCCTTCTCCAGATACCAAGACAGGAAGACGATCAACTTTGGAATCCATCGTAATGTCCTCTATTCCGTCCCAGTGAATGGCAAGCAGAACACCTGGCTGGAAGTTTGACCTTATATATTCTGCAATTTTCTGCCTACTCTTCATTCTTTTCCGACGTATGGATGAGTAACTGATATTGTAATCATTGGCAACAAACCTAGCTGTTCAAGTGTGGGTTTTAGAACAGCTGCAGCTTTACAGTCGCTAAGTTTAGCTACATCAAGACTGGTAACTAGATCATCATTCAAAATTACCCTATTACGAGGTTGTGCAGATGTAGAGGGATCATTGGAATTAGTTTCTGTTCTATATGATATATATTAGGTTCTGACTCAGACGTAGTGATGATTTCATCGCTTTCTGATGACTAAAAGTTTAACTTTCTCTGCATTCTTTTGCATTTTCTCATATTCCTCTGTTTTTCTTCTCTCATATCGGAGCTTCTTCTCCATCGCAATTCTTTCCCTCTTTGCTAAAAATCTATCAACTCCCATCATTTTTCCACGTCTACCCTTCTCTCGCTGTGCAAGAAGGAATTGTTTATCTTCTTCAACAGTCATTTTATCTAATGCATTGGCATGCGCAATATCAAAAAGATTAAGGAGGTTTTCTTTCCATTCCACTTCCTTCTTCATCAAACTCTCCGATCGTTTGGCCTTATTTTCTTTGTTCTTCTTTAATTTCTGCCACTCCTTGAAGATATTTAATATCTTACTTATCACATGCTACTTCTTCCGTGTTGGTATACGAGCTTCTTCCCACTTGTTGAGCACATGAATTGCAGTACATTGGGCTGCACCTTTTGCAGATTTTCCTTTCATGTTCTTATAGTAGAAAAACACTGACATTATCTCTCTTGTAGAAGGCAGCTTAGTTGGGTGTAAAGATGATGAAATATTACCAACTAGCCAAACTTCAGTTTGCTTCCGTGTTGCAATTGTTGCTGTTTTATCTGTTCAATATTAACTCTAAATAATGCTCAGCTGCTTACGAACCACAATATGAAATTGGTGTAAACTCTTAAACTATAAAAGAATTCACAAGGAATCGCCACTTTTCTCTCAAACCTTTAAAAGCAATTTTTGATTTTCTGTTACATATGATTAAGTACGACTTCAGAGGAAACAACGTCCTTCCAGATGACTAAAGTTATTCAGTACTGCGATCCTGTATTATTTGCTTATACTTGACCGAGTTGTAACAGCAAATAATGTCATGTGATGTACTGCTGTTACAAAAAAATAAATTACACACCTGCCATCCAGCGAGCAAATGCACTAACTAAGCAAATAATGTATCTTACACACAGTATTTTCCCACTACCCTTTAATGCCCGGTAGCGACCTCTAAAAGTTAATTAAATGGGATAAAAATTATACAGCATTAGTTTTACATCAAAGAGAAGCTACTGACAGGGTGTCCCGTGAAAAATTCGAAACTTCATTTTTTTTTTGAATCACCCTAATAAATAAATATATATATATATATATATATATATATATATATATATATATATATACACCTTATGCAAACACTGGCTAAAGGCCTAAATTAATTTTGACTAAAAAGGAAAAACATTTTCTAAATTCAACAGATTTATTATTATTTTCTTTTCTATACAAGACACTATAAAAGATGTTTGCTTATTCCACGATCCAAGCTCATAAAAGTCTTTGAAAATATTTTTCCTCGTCTCTAACGATAATTTGGAACAGCTGTTCCGCTTGCACGAACACGTATACATTTGAAACGTTTTGCCTTGTTTCGCAACTCCTTTCCTGTTAACATACGATTCCCCTTTAGCTCTTCTGCTTCTGTTCCTTCCGAGAGGTACCTTTTCTCTTACGTTTTTTGTTCTCACTCACAACTTTACTCCTATGGTTTTCGCCCAACTGTTGAGCACGGGATGCATCTAATACCATATTGTCACCCGCTTCTAATGTCTCCACGCGTTCATCACTACTATCATGTTCAGAAATGAACTCACTCTCGTTACGGTCACCACCAGGCACCCATTCATCTTCGCTCAAGTCACTTAATTGTAAATGCCAGTCTTTATCATCTTCGGTCATGTTTAACAAAGCTGCGATTTTTTGGCGGGAAACATCTGCACATTTTCGCGCCATTTCTGATAAAATCGGTAACCAGCAAGCACACAATTCTGAGGCACGTGCATACTCATACCAGAATGTTAGTTTTTTCCACGAGATGTTGCAGAAATGCGTTACTTGCGAAGATATTCAGCATTATTTTAATATTCAAATACACGTTTTCTCCGTTGAAAATAATAATATAACAATATCAAGACAGTTTGATACAATGTTGCTTAATTTAAAACATTGAACATGTACGTAATATTAGTCATAACCGTACCGCCACCTACTGTCAAAGCTATTATTAGATATTGTGGTCTACTGTCATATTGAAATTGCAGATTTATTGAACGGAGAAAAAGGACAAAGTAGACCAGCCTGGTGTAGTCTACTTTGGCATGTAGAAAAACACAGTTAAATAAATATGGCAGACTATATTACACGTTCCAGCTCCAGCATTAATCAACGGCGAGCTAGTCTACTTTTCCACATGAAACTTCACCATATTTTACGTACTTTGCAATAGATAACTCAAAATGGTAGGTGGTCTAGTCTGCCTTGTTGCTATCCTTAATCATTTCAACGTTTTTACAAGTATATTTTTCAGATTCTGGAAGAGAAGTGTATGCTTCGGATGTAGTATTCACTTCAGATAATCTTCCAACTTCTCACGTTGAATAGCTTCAACTATTTTCCGGTTCAAAACTAAGGATCTACAAAGTATTATTTCAGTTAGTTCTTGGAAAATTGTTTCAGATGGTTACTCAAGTAATTGGTATGAAAGCTTCTGATCCCTTTTGAGTAAATACTGATTCAGTAATGTTATGTCCCTAGCTGATGGAATTGGCTTGGGTTTATTCCATTTATTTTCATATAAGGTGAAGTCAGTTATGTTTATTTCCACTGCACTCCATAATCTCAATAAATTGATTCACTTATGTGAGACCTTCAAATTTATTGACTTCTGTGAGAACTTCAAATTCGTCTGATTGTCGGCGCAAGCTACTGCTCTAACACCATCTCTCTCACAAGTGAATATCTCTCTAAGGGTTATTCTTTTTAAACTTTAATGTTTTCGTTACTCCCTTTAACTTTAAGAAGAAATCTCCCTAATTCCTTAATTCTGACAATAATACACATCACTAAATTCTCCCTCCCCATACTTTTCGCCCACGTTCATTCGTGAATTTCTTTAAAGAAAAACTTGTGAACGATGGATTGCGATGTAGATAATAGTGTTCTCCGTGTTGTAACAAAAATCCATTTTGAACCAATGAAGAGCTGAAGCGGGACTGTGAAAGAGATGACAAAGTTTCCAAAGGTTGAAAGAATCGAAAATAGTTTGAGAACGTTTCTTCTAAAAGATAGCTAAACACCATTTCTTAATTCTAAGCATCATATTTTCTTATTTAGAGCTTGGATCAAGTACATTTAAATTACTTAAGCAAGACATTTCACTTCAACTAAATTATTCTCGTAAAATATGCCGTCTGCACTTGCCCCAAGAAAAGACACCACACTTAAGTACTGTCACACGTGTTCTGCCTTCTGATTACTGTTTCTTCAGGAGTCCTTCCAAGAGGTACTAGTATCTTTATAAATAAATTGTGGCACGTAGTACTTTTGCTTCATCTGACCACTTCACCAGTTAGAACCAATAACTCTGTTTAGCCATCCATTTTGGATTGAAGTGCTGTCCCATTGTGCTATGTCCAAATTTCATTAATTTAGATCTGTTGTAAAATTTTTGAAATTACCAATCTTCCTGGAAAATGACAATTATTTCTAATAACTAAGCAGAAAGTTGATTTTATTTAACTGATCCTGTAAATGAGTTAGTAATGGATTCTATTTTTCTTTTGGTAAGTCCCTATATGTAAGAGGCCTTTGCTTAGCGATATAAACCAAAGCATCGCTTTCATAACGTATTAGTAAAACCTTTGCCGTGGTAAGAACAATGCCTATTTCTTGAATATCTTGTCTGAGCATGTGCAAGTGTACTTGAGAGGTATTACAATTATCTCTAGTAAACAGGTGTGGTGTGAAACTTTCACCATTCATAGGCTGTGGGCACGTAGATAGAAAAAAAGAATTTAATACCCAAGTTATCTAAAACTTGAGTTTAACGACAAAGCGTACTATTTGTGTGTGGCAAAATTCAACACCGATTTGCGAACGGATTTATACAATTTGAGAACTTGTGAATTGTTTCAACTCCTTATTAGATATATGACAATTAACATGATATGCCTATTAACTTAAAATCACAATACATTGCTTTTAGTTTTCAGCGAAAAAATAAAATTAAAATAACTTCCATTTGAAAATTTGCAAACACCAATGAAACCTGAAGCTACTAAATAAAATCTGTATCGCCTGGCAGATTTTGTGGCTTTTATTCAAGGACGTATGCTTATTTATTTACCAGCTATAAGGAAAAAGGTTTTATTTAGTGGAGGAAAATGATGGACGTTCTTAAAAGTGCTTTGTCTTGTTTTACCTTGGTTCACATAGACCAGCGATGTTCACAAATGACCTATAGGATAGGTATCCATCACTGAAACTCTTTGATTATCTTTGTGTTCATATAGAAAAGTCATCGCTCTTGTATTAAATTGATACTACAAAAAAAAAAAAAAAAAGAACTATGAATTATTTACTCACATATGCGTTGTATCTTTCACCACATATGTTTTAGCAAATAACAGGTATCATCAGTCTCAATATTCACGAGGCCTGTTTCTCCATTATCTAATAATCAGGCACGGCGTGAAGACAAGTTTAATGCAGCTACTGGAGAATCCGAATTCTGCAAGATTGCGGTATTTTCCAGTGCAAAATAATTATTGCCAACGCTCACTTCCTGCAGTTCTACACGAACAAGCAGCTTTCTGTAAGCATTAGCGAACTGCTGTGCTGTAGGGTAGTTGTTGTTCAAACCCCTTTTCGAACCTATACAAACTAAAACATTTTAGTGTGATCTTGCCACGTACGTAAAAGGCATATCTGTGATATAATATGATTTATCTTTATCTGTGATATAATATGCTTTGCAGATGTTGATTTTTGTTTTCATTTTTCTTTTGTACGCGTTACATGTTTTTTTTTCTCTTCCTACAGTAGTGCTCGCACATGTGGAAGAGATTCTGTAAATGTAAACGGAAGGGGGTTAGGAGAAATATGTAACTTTAAGATGGTTCTTGTGAGTTGTCCAAAACTACTTTCCGGCTCATGTATTTGGAAGTGTTTCAGTTTTATATTCTAGTTTGTTTCAAAGAGAAAACGGAACACATATATTGATTGAATTAATTTGAATTTATTTTAAGGCCTCAGGCCTTGTGGATGATGATTGGATGAACTGATGGAGTGAAGAAATTGGGAGGAAACGAGAGCACCTCGAAAACCCACGCACACGGTGTTTGTCGACCACAAAACCCACATGGCATGAGTAGGGATCGATCCGTCGAACCCTATCACCAGAGGTGAACGCTTAACCAACTGAGTCACCGAGGCCCCGAATTGATATTACCTGGTAACGTCCTAAACGAGCTGATGAGCTTCTAACGACGGGATAAAGAGCCTTTGATCAAGTGTACTCCGTGTCACTGTTTTCAATGGACCCCACTGGATACGACGCTTCGCATTTACTGCTGTGACCAGAGGTTCGGCGATCGCGGCCTTGCCATGAATTTTCATTTTATGAAATTCCCGTCGCACTGTTTTTCATGAAACCGGGTTCTGTAGTTCGGAATTGAGTTCAGACGTAATTTTCATTGCAGTGGTCTTCTTTTTAGCTGCTACAATCCGTTTTAATGCCCTCCTATCCCTATCGAACAGGATTGTCTTTCGACCACTGTTGTGCTTTGCAGACGTTGTTTACCCATGCATTGTGTATGCCCTCGTGACATTGGACACAGTGCCTGTCGATACCCCCACAATGGTCGCCACTGTTGTCACTGAAGCTCCAACCAGACGGGCACAAACGATCATGCCTCTTTGGAAGTCTGTCAGGTCGCCCATTTTGCCGCACCACTTGCACCCCACGACACTCACAGGTGAACTGGGTACTGCTGACGGAAGAGGAAGGTCCACATGACACATTGAAAACAAAACACGATCGGCAACCGAGACCTCATCGCAGGTCTACGGACCGCAACGTGATGACACCATCACCTAGCCCGAGCAGCAGACCATCGCTGCTCGTATACGGCGTAGGGAATTGGCGACCCCATCGTCCAGCTGGCTTTTGCTGGCTGCAATCAGCCCTCACCGCTAAACATCTACGCTGCCTGAAAGGAGGACCAGCCGAGAGGATTTCATTTACATTCACCCCATTTTTCATCCACTGATAACTCATTATTTCATCTCCTCTTGTGCTGTGAGTTGCGCCTCCGCGCAATGACCAAGGATGTGACAGGATGTATTTGCATTGACGATGGTCCCTGGGCCCAGGGGAAAGGGGGCGGAACCATTGGATAGCGCCTAGTTCTTAGCAGCAGATTCTTGGATGGTCTAGCTCGTTGAGACTGGGAAGTGCGCCATTGGGGAGCTCTTCGGACCTTTGGTCTCGCCAACACTCGGGGGAGTGGGTGTCCCAAGTATCCATCAGTCGGGAGTACAAGTGATTTCGACGCCAAGTCATTGGACTTCGCCTCGATTTCCAGCTTGCTGACAAGGGTGATGAGGGTAGTACCCGGCAGCCTCGTTGGCTCCTCAGAACGAAGACTGAGAAGTGTGGGCATTTACGGCTTTCATTCATCATGGCTCCACCACATCCTAACAAGTCGCCTTCGGACAAAGAGAGAAAGAGACAGAATGAAGATAAAGTCACTGATGTAAGTAAGAAGGCGCATACAGCTAGCGAATCAACCAGTGACAAAGAAGCTAAAATAGAAGTAGAGGAACAGACAAGTATCGTACCGAATATCACGCGATATCTTGTAATTAAAGTTAAGAATGAGACAGAGAATCCAGGTGGTTTGAAGGGATTATCCCCCTTCATCATACAAAGACAACTTGCTCATGTTGCCGGTGAACTTAAAAATGTTAAAAAGCTTCGCAACGGCACACTCTTAGTGGAGACGTCTAGCGATAAACAAACAACTTATCTCCTGAATTTGAAGTCGCTAGGTCAGTTTCAAGTTCATGTTGAACCACACCGTCAACTGAACTTTACTCAGGGCGTAATTTCTTGTTGGGATTTGCAAGATGTCCCTGTAGAGGAGATTAAGAACGAACTTGCCAGTCAAGGTGTCGTTAACGTAAGACGAATTAAAACTCGAAAGAGTGGCGAACTGCAACCCACGAGCTTGCTAATTTTGACGTTTGCCATGCCACAGCTCCCCAAGGACGTGAAGGCAGCATTCTACTGCTTACCTGTCCGTCCTTATATACCGAGTCCGCTCCGCTCCTTTAAATGTCAGCACTATGGACACACCAGCACGTCGTGTAAGGCGTCCTCTGCTGTATGTGCAATATGCCGTACCAGTAGCCATGGTGTAGATCCTTGCACATTACTGAAACCTCAGTGTGTTAACTGCAAGGGTGATCACACGGCCTGGTCGCGTGACTGTCCGGTATTTAAAGAAGAAAAACGTATTAGAGAGCTGATGGTGATAGAGAAAATATCTGCTGGCGATGCAAAACGTCGCGTAAAAGTCTCAGCGCACCCTTCCCTCTGGTGCGTTTTCCATGTTGTAGCCAAAATAGCAGTTAAAACTGTCTCGGTTGGTACCCAGATAGTTAACGTATCAACACTAACAGATTCTGTTGTGCATGACGACCCTCCGAAGCCGTCCAAAGAATCGGAGACTCCTAGCAATATGCCGCCGGAGAGTCAGGGACAAAAAACACCTGTGAAGAGCTCTAGAGCTCCACGGGTTAAGCCTACTTTTAGTCCGTATAAAGTCTCCAAATTAGCTCGAACTTCACCTCTCGCTACGAGAATTAAGACTTTGACGAGCGTTTTGGCTGCACAATTAGCTCAGGACGAGTCTGTAGATACTATCCATCAACCAAGTTCATTTTTGTCCTCCGACATGGTTGAGGACCCCCTGATGGATATGGATTTTAATCTCGTGGGAAGGAAAGGGAAACTGAGATATAAACTTAAACGGTAATCTTTTACTTGTTTTTGAAGATTTTTATGATTTCCGTTTATTTTATATGATTATGCTCCTTAGCTGTTAAGTTTTATAGTGTAGTTTTGTTTTATCTTGTGAAGTCCCATTTACAGGCTTCCATTAAGTTTTATAGTGTAGTTTTGTTTTATTTGTAAAGGCCCATTTACAGGCCCTTTTTTTATTCTGGCCATTTACACCAGTGCGCTGATTGTGAAGACCTTTTACATCTTCATCTTTTATATTATTTTATTTAACAGCTAAATTTTGAGATGACCAAGATAAGGGGCTTCCCCGTATCGGGACGGGCGTAAGTCATAGTGCTGTTACCGCCCATAAACTTCATTTTATCTTTATCTTTTACGATCGGCAACCGCAACACGTGGTGTACAGTGGCAGGCCACACTTACGTGTCCTGTATGACGTGTTTTTAGATTTTTTGTCCAACCCCTGTATATTAACGTTTTCACCTTCTTGTACAAATGTCACACTTCGTTTAACTTCGTGCACTTCATCACTACATTCGCATGTATTTTTCCGCGTCTTACACAGATGTTGAGGACTGGGCCTGAAGTCTTGTGATATTGAACTCTTCTTTAAATGTCTCCACAGTTAACTCAGTCTTCCGTTTTTCAGTTCTCGCAGAACTGCCACTATATATTTTTCATCCTCTTCCTGCATTTGACTCCCTGGTTTTTGTTGCTGTCTTCTTCTACTTCGTCCTCCATTCCTCAATCCGTCGGGAAGTGGCGGCCCCATCGCCCAGTCAGTTTTACTTGCTGCAATCAGCCCTGTCAGCTGCTAACATCGTTGCTGCATATGGGAAGTCCAACAGCAGGGCCAGAGTGCTTCTCTGTTGAGAATTTTTACTTCCCACTTGCGTAGGGGATTGGCGACCTCATCGCAGATCTACGGACCGCAACGTGATGCATCATCACATAGCCCGAGCAGCAGACCATCGCTGCTCGTATACGGCGTAGGGAATTGGCAACCCCATCGTCCAGCCGGCTTATGCTGGTTGCAATCAGCCAACGACAGCGTAGGGAATTGGTTACCCCATCGTCCAGCTGCAATCAGCCCTCGCAGCTAAACATCTACCAGCCGAGAGGATTTCATTTACATTCACCACATTTTTCATCCATTGATGGCTCATGATTTCATCTCTTGTGCTGCGACTTGCAACTCCACGCAATGCTCAAAGATGTGACACGGTGTACTTTGATTGACGCTGGCCCCTGGGAGCCGAGGAAAGGGGGGCGGAACCATTGGATAGCGCCTAGTTCTTAACAGCAGATTCTTGGATGGTCTAGCTCGTTGAGACTGGGAAGTGCGCCATTGGGGAGCTCTTCGGACCTTTGGTCTCGCCAACACTCGGGGTAGTTTGTGTCCCAAGTATCCATCAGTCGGGAGTACAAGTGATTTCGACGCCAAGTCATTGGACTTCGCCTCGATTTCCAGCTTGCTGACAAGGGTGATGAGGGTAGTACCCGGCAGCCTCGTTGGCTCCTCAGAACGAAGACTGAGAAGTGTGGGCATTTACGGCTTTCATTCATCACGGCTCCACCACATCCTAATAATTCGCCTTCGAAGAAAGAGAGAGAACGAAGATAGTTACTGATGATAGCAAGGAGGCGAATACAGCTAATTAATTAAACAGTGATAAAGAGGAGAAAATCGTAGTAGAGGAACAGACAAGAACCGTACCGACTATCACACGTTATTTTGTAATTAAAGTCAAGAATGAAACAAAATCCAGCTGGTTTGAGGGGGTTATCCCCTTTCATTATACAGAAACAACTACATCATGTTGCAGGTGAGCTTAAACATGTTCAAAAGCTTCGAAATTACACCAATTTTGTGTTAATCCCAAAGCTAGTATTTTTACTGCAGAACTATATGCCCTTTTAAAAGCTTTGGATTTTATTCTCATTCGTGGTGTCAACCGCATCCTTGTGTGTACAAATTCCCTCAGTGATGTTCAAACCCTTGAGAATATGTATTCTAAGCATCCGCTCGTGCAAGATGTCCTATGTAAGACACACGCCATCTGCTCTGCCGGTGGTGAGGTTGTCTTTTCCTGGAAACTCAAAAATAAAAAAAATTAATCACAGCAGTAAATGCGTGTCCATAACATGGGGCAGTAATTCACCGAACGGTGAATAACCGAATGTGTCAGCTGTATACAGTTTGAAATTGCGTATCTATAATAAATAACCTAACCTGACTTTTGTAGCCTAGCCTAACCTCCTATAGCTTTGCTTCGGAACACGAAATCAAAATGTATGAAAATGCAATCAGGACAGTAAATGTGTGTACATGACACGGGCCAGTAATTCACCCACCGTGAATAACTGATTGTATCAACTGTGTAATATTTGAAGATTCGTATGTATAAAAATAAACATAACATTACTTTTCTGACATAACCTACTATAGCTTTGCTTGTGAACACTAAGAACACAAAAGCGGCATTTACGGCTTTCATTCACCATGGTTCCACCACATCCTAAAAATCAGTCGCCTTCGCCAAAAGAAAAGCAGAGAAAGAAGAGACAATGAAGAAAAAGTGACGTAATGACGTAAGTAAGAAGGCGCATACAGCTTATGAATCTACCAGTGATAAAGAAGAGAAACTAGAAGTAGAGGAACAGACAAGTATTGTACCAACTATCACACGATATCTTGTAATTAAAGTAAAGAACGAAACAGACAAATAATCTCCTGAAGATGACCTCAATAGGAACTCTTGAAGTTGTAGTTGAGCCACACCGCCAACTGAATTTTACACAGGGCGTAATAACTTGTTCCTGAAGAGGAGATTAAAAGACAACTCGCCAGTGAAGGCGTAGTGCATGTTAAACGCATCAACAGCAGACTGACTGGCCAATTACAACCCACAAGATCATTAATTTTGACATTTGCCATGCCTAAGCTTCCAGAGGACGTGAAGGCAGCTTTCTATCGCTTGCCTGTCCGTCCTTATATACCAAGTCCGCTCCGCTGTTTTAAATGTCAACATTATGGACACACCAGCACGTCATGTAACGTGACCTCTGCTGTATGTGCAATTTGCGGAACCAGTAGCCATGGTGGGGATCCTTGTAAGTCACTGAAACCTCAGTGTGTTAATTGCAAGGGTGATCACACGGCCTGGTCGCGTGACTGTCCTATTTTTAAGGAGGGAAAACGCATTAGAGAGCTGATAGTATTAGAGAAAATATACGCTGGTGATGCTAAACGTCGATTAAGAGAGTCTCAGCGCACCCTTTCCTGTGGTGCATTTTCACATGTTGTAGCCAGGATCAGTTAAAACTGTCTCGGTTGGTACCCGACAGTTAATGTATCAACACAAACAGACTCTGCTGTGCATGTAGATCCTCCGACGCCTCTCGCTACAAGCATTAAGACTCTGACGAACGTTTTGTCGGCTCAGTTAGCTCAGGAAGAGTCTACACTTACTATCGATGAACCAAATTCATCTCTGGCTTCAGATATGATTCAGGACCAACTGATGGATATAGATTTTAATCTCGTGGGAAGGAAAGGGAAACCTAGGTATAAACTTAAACGGTGATCTTTTACTTGTTTTTGGAGAGTTGTATGATTTCTGTTTATTTTATATGATTATGCTCCTTAGCTGTTAAGTTTTATGGTCTATTTTTGTTTTATCTTGCGAAGCCCCATTTACGGGCATCCTTGTTATACTGGCCATTTACACCAGTAGGTTGAGTGTGAAGACCTTTTACATCTTCATCTTTTATATCTTCTATTTTATTATTTTAATCAACAGCTAAGTTTTGACATGACCAAGATAAGGGTCTTTCCCGTATCGGGACGGGCGTAAGCCCTAGTGCTGTTACCGCCCATAAAATCCATTTTTATCTTATCGCTTAATTTGCACATTTATAGTGAAAACCTAAGGGGCGTACTCGTTTCCTCACCATCTTGCGGTAGAGTACACGGTGCGTTTTTTTTTCTATGGTATCCCCTGTAGGCCTAATCCGCATTCCTGTCTTACTGCCATGTTCTTATTGGCGCGCAGTCTTCCTTAGCACATCACTTACACGTGCCATCCCTTGCTTATTCCAGTGTACAAGGTCTATATTCCTTGAATGGTAATATCGCCTGTAATAAAAATTATCTTTGTTACAAATTATTTCGTGTAGTCGCCCTATTAACCTGACATGTATTTTTTGACCGTTCAGCTAAGGACGAAAACTCCTGATTTCTTCTAAAATGCAGTATTTTCATTCATTAAATAATTATTTTTTAAATGTGTAGTCTACAGTTGTTTAGTTATAAAAGCATATTGATTCAGAGGTATTTGTATGTTAGTTTTTATGTGATTTCTTCAGCACATCGTTTTATGTGTCTGCTGTTGCTATCTAAAATGCGATTAAAAACGAAAGGACCGGAAACAAATGATTGTTTGGAAACATATTGGTTCCTTTATATGTTTATTTGAAACGAATAGCTACAAGATCAAGCTGTCATTGGATGGATTTTAAATAAGTTGTTTGTTTTATGACATTTACCGGTCATTTGGACGTTTTCGCATCAAGTTTCGACTTAAATATAACGCCATTTTCACGTGTGTGCTCCTTGGGACCCAGTCATCGTTTTCCAGAGAGTAACGTCACGAACTTCAAGTCGTAATAGGGTTGATACGTAGGTTCGATCCTCGTTGCTTTCCAGATTTTCTTTGAGTTTCGTCAAGTTATCTTGATATCATACCTGATCAAATTTATGTAACTTTGCGAATACATTAAAGTCATGCAAGAATTAGACACTTTTCAAATACTACTTAACTAAACTACAAATACTAGTTCACTGTACGAGGATCATCTAGAAACTAAAG
This sequence comes from Lepisma saccharinum, assembly GCA_022664845.1. Lineage (NCBI taxonomy): Eukaryota > Metazoa > Arthropoda > Insecta > Zygentoma > Lepismatidae > Lepisma > Lepisma saccharinum. The sequence continues at coordinate 3,389 of JAGDQP010029205.1, read as the reverse complement.
AACGTTTGCGCACCACGCCTAGCGCAGATGCCCCATCACCGCGACTGCTTCTGCTTTGCTGAGCCGATTTTCGTTGCTGAGCGGTCACGTCTATTGTTCCTGTGAGTGTGCCAAAATAGCGGCGCCTATTGAATGCCATGCCGTGTTTCCAATCCATGGTGTCTTGGATTTCCTTCTTGCCTTGGAAAACCATTTCAATGAAGGAAGAACCAATGTGCATTACGAGCATGGAAGTTTCGGGCCATCTCTCGTTACAAATGATTTGAAAGGAAGAGTAGAAAAAATCAGTAAAGGAGGCGTTTCACTTTGGGCACCTTACATGATTTTTTCCCACAAATTTCAAGATCTCTCTTCGACTGTCACAAAACCACCTTGAGTGTGGTGCGAAATTTTGGGTCGGAAACAGTTGGCAAATGATAAGGACCTCAAAGCAGCAGTCACGTCCCTGCTCAAGGCATTCGTGGCAAAATAGTACAACAGCGGTGTACAGAAACTTGTTCCTTGTTACAATAAATGCCTCGACAGCAGCGTCGACTATATTGATAAATAAAGTAAGGTCCATTAACATTGTAAATAAAGCACTGTAATGATATCTTTAATTGTTTATTAGTTATACTCAATCGTTCTTTATTTTCTGGACGACCCTCATATTACTGTTCGTGCTAAAATCTACACCACGTCCTACACTTATTAATTCAAAGTAAAATGTGATCAGTCACTTTCTACATTTATCTTCTAAGTAACACATTTCTCTAGTAAATCTATTCTATTGTCAAGATAGTTCTTAAAAAAAAATATAATGGTTTACCTTTCAAAATATTCGTACTTCATTTTCTCGTTCCTCTTAAACATGTAAGATGTATCGATGACTGCACACCCATCTGTAAAGTTGACGATTGTTTTAATAACTTTAAAATAATTATATTTTTATACATATTCTACTACATAATGTTTTAATAATACTTTTCTCATTAAACTCTCAAACTTTAATACAGGAATATATTTGCTTCCATTGTTCATGGGAAAATATTACACGTAGAAAGTGATGTAAGAAAATAAGAAAACAATTTTAAAATATGTATCTCACAAGGAACACTCGCCAGGTGTCAGAGCCCGATTTTGATGAAAATTCGCATATATGTACAGTTCCTAGGTAAACCTTCACAGCCAAAATTAGAGGTGCTGCTTTCAACAAATACCGACAGGAGAACCCAAGCAAGATGGAACGTAGAACATTGACAACATTATATTAAAACAAGTGAGTCGAAGCCCAGTCTGGATACTATGCATATAAACTACCGCCCGGCTTCAGCAGCGAGATCCTCCCAACGAAATATCAACAACCTTCCTACTAGTTCCTAAGTGATAGCCACCATATCCGAAAACGGCCCTCCAATGTATGATCTATACTGTTCTTACTCATCTTAACGTGGTCTTCGCAACGACATCTCAACCACTTCATTACGATTAGTAGCTATGAAGTTGAACCCCTCCCTCCTCTACGATCCGGATGAATGATATTTTTTTTTAAACTAGCCTCGTCGACACTCTTCCAACAACACCTCAACCACAGTCCTAGCCATAGTTACCAAGTTTTAAGTTGTCCCCCTTAACTCTGGCATCGCGTATGCAATGTGTATGATCTATACTGGTTTAAGCTAGTCTCGACATGACCTTTTGAATGACACCTTAAACAGCTTCTTAGGCCCAGTATTTTCTGAGTTGAAAGTTGTGTATATACCTGCAGAGCAGTGCAGCTGAAGACTAAAACGGTAACATAATTTACTAATATACGACTAGAGTATTTTATTTGGCAGATGTAGCTGTATCTACACAAAAATTATAGCTAAAGTTTTACTTTCTGTCTTATAGGAGCATCAGCGGACCCTAATAAAAGTTTCTACAGTAAACATTACAAATTCCCTTCTACTACACACGCAAAAAAGGCAATATACATTTATAGTATAAACAAATTTGTGCAGGATGCTTTTCCTGGTAGTATACTACCTCAAATAGATCAGAATTCTTCCCACCTGCTAATCATGTGCGTTAGCTCAATACGTATAAATCATTTTAGCTATTCCTTTCCGTCTTTAAACGATCACTATGTCATTTGCGATGAAGCCACTATGTACCCTCATTTTGACAATATATCACTTAGAATCTATAAAGCTAAAAAATATAAATATTGACTTACTTTCTACCTGTTGTTTTATAAACTGTTTAAGTTCATTATACTTCGTGTGGAACGTAGAATCATGGCTCAACTTAGGAATTATAGGAGGTACCAGTATCGTCACTGAGCACCTCCTACATCTAAGATAATCAATTATTCTTAACATATTTCCTATGATTCGCCGTACTGGATATCCCTAGATGAAGAATCAAAGATTGTTTAATTAGTATCCATACAGTTGCATGCGAAAGATCAGCAACTACATAAAGAATAGTAGAAAACCTATTTTAGAAGTAAATTATAGTATAACTTTAGTATCCCAGATAGCACTCAAACTTATAGTAAGTTTGTACGAGGCTTGGCATTGCTTTATCGACGGTTTCGTTTGCATATATATGAGTAACTATGTTGTCTCTACCCAATGTAAACTATTTGTGGCTGCTCAGGGAATCTCCTGCAAATAATAATCTGTATTTTAGAAAGTCCATATCAATAGTAATTCTTTTAGCCTTTTACAATGAATACTTTATCGACGGTTTCGTTTGCATATATATATATGAGTAACAATGTTGTCTCTACCCAATGTGCACTATTTGCGGCTGCTCAGAGGATCCCCTGCAAAATAATATGTAATTTAGAAAGTCCCTATCAGTACTTATTCTTTTAGCCTTTTACAATGAATACTTTATCGATGGTTTCGTTCGCATATATATGAGTAGCAATGTTGTCTCTACCCAATGGGCACTATTTGTGGCTGCTCAGGGGATCCCCTGCAAAATAATAATATGTAATTTAGAAAGTCCATATCAATAGTAATTCTTTTAGCCTTTTACAATGAATGCTTTATCGACGGTTTCGTTTGCATATATATGAGTAACAATGTTGTCTCTACCCAATGGGGATTCATAGGATGTACTATGTGTTGAGCTATCTTGCTAAGATATCATCTTTGGCAAGCCACGCACATAACTTAATTGTATACCCAGTCCAACGAGCCCTATATGAACGCCGTGGTCACGTTACCCGACCACTTGGCATCCGAGCATCAGAGTTTTTGGAGAATCTGAATGCAGACCGCCCACGGATTGATCTTTCTTTGTCAACCGTTAAGAAATCGGAGACCTCCATGATTGAATTCCAGCAACGTTTTCTTGCGTTGCAGAGTTAGTACCCACGTTTTATCTCAGTTTTTACCGATGGATCCAAAACAGAT
>JAGDQP010029204.1:0-23540 GCA_022664845.1 Lepisma saccharinum | reverse complement strand
GCAGGTCAAAAACTATACTACAGCCTGTTTTTCTTGTACCCAGTGTTGTTTTTTAATACATTTTTTTACCAACTATATCGACTTACTACCTGCGTAAGATTCCCGGTTGAAGTTAAAGTTGCGGCGTATAGTATAAAAAATCCGTTATATCAACAATGGAAACATTTGCTAAAATCATAATAGGTGAATTCGAAGCCGTTTTAACACGGATAAATGGGGTTTCAATTCGCAACATTTTAGCCATAGATAAAAAATATTTAAATTTTTTGCTAAGCAAGCTTTTAGTAATAAAGTGGATATAATAAATTTTGATATGCGCCGCAGCTAAATATTTTAGGTGTCGTTCAGATTTTATGTCAGCGCATTTTTGGTGAATTTGGATCCCTCTCTCTTAGTAGGCAACATTAAGTAGATGCCCTATCTCTAATGCATAGAAGCCCACCCAAAATAAGTAGAGTTTGAATCTCGCCATAGAAAGCAGAAGTATTATTTGAACGACTTCTGACACAAAAATATGTATATGCTTCAAATACAACTACTAAGTAGTATCAAAATTCGTTATTTATAGTAAAACAAAGATAAATTTTGATAATACGCGCCAAAGTTAAATATGTATTTGAAGCATATACATTTTTTGTCAGGAGTCGTTCAAGTATTACATAAGCATTCTGGGGCGAGGTTGTTCAAGCTTTGTTTACTTTTGCTGGGCGTCTAAGTATTAGGGATAGGACATCCAGTTAATGTTGCTTACTAAGGGGGAAGGGGTCTAAATTGACCAAAAATACGCTGACGTAATATCTGAATGACACCTAATATTATGTATGAAACTGTCGAGAAAGTGCTTTTAAAATGTTCCAAAAGTGCTTGAAAGTAAATAAAGTGTCCTGAAAGTAGGCAAAAGTAGTTTCCAAAATGCACTTTTAGAACACATTAAAATAAGGGCACTTTTTATGCACTTTTGAGCAGTTTTGTAGCACTATTAAGGGAACACATTTGGACAGTTTTTCACACTTTTGAACACCTTTGAGACGCTTTCATAGCACTTTGGTTCACGTTTGGACACTATTAAAGTGTTCGAAAGTGAGCTAAAGTCGTTTCCAGAAAGTGCTCAAAGGTGTTCAAAAAAGTGTAAAAAAAGTGTTCTATTTTTTACAGTGTACTACTTATATCTTTCTCAAATTAGGTTTCATATCAGTAATTCCACTGTCTGACTAAATAATGGGTCACAAAAACATTTCTGAAAATGAGTACGAGATATGTAGGTTTTTGGAGTGCTGATTTCGGAAATGACGTTCATTTGTCGCCATCAGCCACCATTTTGTCAAAACCTGTATGGATATTTATAACTTAACGAATTTAGAGTTAGCGTATCTATTACGGTAATACGAATACATAAAATATTCTGTGCTAATTACCAGGTCTATTTTGAACAAATGTGAATTTACAGCAACAATAATATGTTTCCTTTTCGAAATTTACATTGTACCTCGTCCTTCTCTTGCATTGGAATTGCAAATGTTGCTTTTTCTCTCATGTGAGAAGTCTAGAATGACATGCTGTACTATTCAGCAGTAGTTATTAATCAGACTAGTCGTTAATATCTTGGTGAAAACGTTTCCCTTTCTAATCGATCACTGCACATATGATTTCAGGAGAAAAGTCGAGATGAACACGTCAAAAATAAGAAAGAGTGCTAACACTGACTAGTGCTTAATCTAACTAATAACCTTGACGTATGCTGTATGCTCCCTAACCAAAACTTGTCTCTGAATAATGTTTGTGTTTTACCTGACCTTTTTTTTTTATTGGATTATATAGTCCGTGAGAAAATCCCTTTGCATTCACACTAGGTTTTGACGTGGCCCGCAAAAGTTCATGGAGCATTCCAACATTCGAACTTTGTCGACATATCCTCAATAATGGTAACATAGTTAGGTCCTTGTTTTGTAAACATCTTGCAGAGGAATGTGAAACACATTCCAGGTTTTGGAAACTATTTAATATACGGTTTCACATTGCCCAATTTTATGTGCAGCGCTGGCAGGAAAATTTCCCTGATAACACGAGATTCATACAAAAATAATTTGTTCCCAGGTTGCAAATTATTACCTAGTTGCGATATTTTTGCTACCAGTGTTTACTTCGCGCTTTACTTTCCCATTTGCAGAGGAAACATGGAAAACTAGTATCTCCTGCTGGTTTATAAGTAATGAAAACAATCAGGCCCATTTCCCCGTACGTTTATAATGGAATAATTCTTATCTTTCAACTAGAAATGTATGCAATTTGTAAGAAACTGTTACGTGATGCGGCTGATTAAATATCATTTTCGATTTCAGAGTAATCAAATAGGTTCAGGACATATGAAATTACAAGAAGTTTTCAATGTTGGTCAGTATTTTGAGCTCTATCTTTTCGTACTTAATTTGAAAATTTAGTACGTAAACAACCATTAATATTACACATCAACAGCGGAAATTTTATCAGGTTTTCGTACTTCACTTTTAGATAATAAAAATAAAACCAAAATTTGGTCGTGTTCATTAAGGCTTCTCCATTAAACTACTATGAAATACAAGAGACAGTGATCTCGAGATCTTGTCCATTGATGAGTGATACGGTACGTTGTTAATTAGATAATGACGTCATAATCTTTGACAACGTATCACTCATCAATGGACAAGATCTCGAGACCGACGTCCATTGTACTTCATAGTAATTTGTAAGTATTACAGATGTATGTTCTTAAGATTTTGATAATGCTATTAGATTTTGAAATATGTTGAAAAATGTTAAAAAGTTGGGGAGGGAGTAGCGAGGAACCTTAAGATCCCTGATTTAGAAAAACACATCATTGCTAAGGCCGTATTTCATTCTGGTTTCAGCATTGGAAATTCAAACAAGTAAAGTAACGCCAAAGAAAAGTAAACTTTTTCCGGGTTACAAACGTAATAACGATATTTTACAGAATAGTGTTAATAACAGTAAGGAACTTACCAGGTGTGACACATATTGGTGTGAATTGTGTGATGTCAATTTTATTATCCATTTCTAGCAAAGCAACATTATTGTCGTAAGTGTTTTCAACAAACATTTCATGTTTAATAATCCTTTTAACTTTCCTTCTTACTGCGTACTCTAGATTGTTTGTATCAGTGTCGTTAATAATAATTTCAGTGTTCTGAATGAATTTATCATCCCTAAGGAAAAATAGAAAACGGAAATTTGTCATTTTCAGTATAAAATCAAATCACAGTATTAATCTCAAAGATATAGAATGCATATGTTGTTATTTGACGAACATTGTGTTGTAATGCATATCTTTCCTTGTGCTTTGAACTTTAGTTTTTGTAATGTGTAAAGTGTACAAACGACCAGCTTAACCTAATAGAAAATACACCATTATTTGAGGGCAACATACTTTGGAAGAATACTTTTATCTCATACATTACTATAGTGTAACGGGTCTTGCTAACACCTGGAAACAACAATCTCATTAGTATTCTTGGTAATAGAACGTTACACGAAAATCGAGTATTTAACATCTTATTTCTGCTTGAAGCCTTTTCCAATTAAAAAAGAATAGCTTGTGCAATAAGGATATTTGTCATCGGGTCTGGGAATCAACATGTCTTGAAGCAATCCAACTGTTTGAAGGGAAGAATTTATTTGATGATTGCAGATACAGTCTTATTATACTTATTCTGTCGGTATTCTTACCATTCCATTGAAGCACTAACAGCGAACCAAGGACGCCACTAATCACAGAGTGCTAATAAATAATATAGTCTCCACCATTATGCACGACTGTCTCCTATCATTTAAGAAGTTCCGAGATCGTTTTAAGGTAAAATTTCCATCGGTTTCTTGGCGAAGAAATGACAGTGAGTGAAAAGGATTGGCTAAGAGAAATACGCCTGCACCGGGCAAACAATGTCTAATAAGAAGAAAACTTTAGTTCAGGACGAATGGATGGTGATGGGATGAATTGGTGGAATCAAGAAGGTTGGAGGAAACGGGAGAACCCCCCGAGAAAATCCACCACATGAGCCGTGATCGAATCTATAACCCCTAGCACCAGAATTAAGTACTCTAATATTGCTCTGTTAGAACTCTATACACAGAGGACTGATGTTGTTGGCAAGAAGGGTGATGCCGCGCGAATAAGGAGACGCAGATGGCTATACGTTACCCTTTGTTGTTGTCACTGAGCATGTGAGGAACCCACGGAATAAAGTTTCTGCACGCAAGTGTCTACCAATGGATTAATTTCCATGTACTTTAATATCGATCCGCATTAACTAACGCGTTTAAACGGTCCTCACCAAGCTGCTATTTTCGTCGAGACCGTGGAGTATAGTTAATATCGAACTGTCCCTTTATACCACCTTTGGGCAGTCAGTCCTGTTACTAGTTGCATTTTCACCATACGCTGCACAAATTCTTTTGGCGAACTCCGAGGCTTTCACACCTCGGTTAAACTAAAATAACATAATGTGCCGGAAATATTTGTTCTTCTGTACTTGACACTCCATGTTCAATCACCTGCAACAGAAAGAAAGCAATGCATTAATGTCGGTGGGTCAACCTAGTATAGACTAACAAGAGACCATAACACGATGAGTACACAAAATAAAAACAGCAACAACTAGTTCACAGGGGATAATATACCTCCTTTATTGGTAGATAGAAATTATGCACCAAGCCAATAGAATGACAATCAGACGAAGCTTCTCCACGAAATAAATTACCGAATTGGGAGAGTTATTAACTTCGAACTATTCCAATTTGTTAAATGTGATTTCTCGGTAGGGAACAAGTCTATTCGGGAACAACACAACTTGTGGTGATTTCCTGGTCCTACAGACCTCTACACATTTTCCCTTTTCAACCTGGGAATATCAAACAATCAACCACAATTCTTATCACCTAAAGCAATCAACTTCCCCAATGATATTAAAACCTAAGGGATTTAATTTCTAAAAACAGTTCGATTCCCCCTGGCAAAAATATTAACTGGAGCCTGGCACTTCACGATGGGTATTTGGGTGGCCATTTTGGATCCAAGATGGCAACTTTCCCAAAATTCTGCAATATTTTCCTAAATTACTGTTAATGATAAACTTTTATGCCAAATTTCGTATCTCTAGTTCAAACGGAGTGGAAAATTGATTTTTATATCCGCCATTTTGGTTCCAAGATGGCGTCTTTGTATACACCAGGTAACATTTTCGTAACCTAGTAGCAATAATGTACCTTTATACCAAATTTGATGTTTCTATCTGCAGCCGTTTAGGCTGTGTATTCTATATTACAGGCTTATTATGCTTTCTTTCATTCTATAGTCTCATATGGACTGATATTATGGGGTAATTCAAATGGTGCGAAGCGTGTATTTATTATACAAAAAGCGGCAATAAGAGAATTAGCCGACTTACAGCCTACAGATAGTTGCAGAGATGCATTTCCAAACCTCAGAATAATGACTCTAACAAACATGTATGTATATCAATGCATGAAATTTATAAAATAAAATATTAATAGTTATGTAGCGGGAATGGAAGTGCACTCACATTATACTAGACAATGTCAAAAACTCAATATTCCAAAATGTAGACTAAATGTAACACAAAAAAGTTATGAGCAAGTGGGAATGAGGCTATATAATAGATTACCAGAAAATATAAAAATTCTGGAAAAACAAAATTTCAACTTGAAGTTAAAGAAATTCTTGAAGGAAAATAGCGCTTACAATCTTAAAGAAATCGAAACGCTTTTATCGAAAGAGGATAAATTTTAAGGTTTTAATTCTTTATATTTATGTATAAATTATTCTACACTGGTTAACATATCATTTTTGTGTAAACTACTTTTTAATCAATATTCTAAATGACGGTGTGTCTGTATTTTCAAGCACATCAAATTTCCAGTTGTAATCAAATTTTAACCGTATATTATATTATTTTAGAAGTTTGACGAAATCAAAACATCTAAGATGTGAAACGATGAAAAATGTATGAATATGAATATAACAATGGGTTTGGAAACCATTTTGGATCCAAGATGGCGACTTTCTCAATATTTCGTAATGTTTATCCAAACTACTTGTTATGATACACCTTTATGCCAAATTTCGTATTTCTAGCTCAAATGGTGTGGAAAATGGACTTTTGTGTCCTCCATTTTGGATCCAAGATGGCGTCTTTTGATACATCAGGTAACATTTTCGTGCCCTAATAGCTATAATGTACCCTTATACCAAATTTGATGTTTTTAGCTGCAGCCGTTTAGGCTGTGTATTCTATAGAACAATGGGTTTGACGGCCATTTTAGATCCAAGATGGCGACTTTTTCAAAATGTCGGATTTTTTCCTTTACCTACTCATTGTCATACACCTTGATACCAAATTTGGTGTTTCTAGCTCCAGTAGTTTGGCCTGTGAATTTTGATGATCAATCAGTGAGTGACCATGGGGTTTTATATTATATGGACTCCCTTTGCTTCCCTGAGGTTGCTGCCTTCAACATTAAGGTTTGGGGGGTTGCGCCCCCTTTCCTTAATCAAACAGTCTCTGGCAGACTGCGCCTCCGTGGTACAAATATACCACCAACTGGAGGGGCTGCGCCCCAATATGTTTTTTTTTCAACATTTTTTGTAACCTATTCCTCATGGTACACCTTCATACCAACTATCGTTTGTGTAGGCTTAGTGGTTTAGAAAATGGGTTTTCGGGCGGCCATTTTGGATTAAAATGACGACTTTCTTTGAACGTTTTATTACATTGTCGTGACTTATTCTTGAAGGTACGTCTTAAAATAAAATTTAATTTATCTAGTTCAAACAGTGTCGAAAATCATTTTTTGGGTGGACATTTAGGATCCAAGATAGCGACTTTTCTAATATTTTGTAATATTTTCCTAAACTACTAGTTATGATACACCTTTATGCCAAATTTCGTATCTCAAGCTCAAACAGTGTCGAAAATTGATGTTTTTGGTCCGCCATTTTTGATACAAGATAGAGTCTTTGTATACATCAGGTAACATTTTCGAGACCTAATAGAAGTAGTGTACCTTTGTACTAGATTTCATCTAGCTAGCCATAACAATTAAGGCTGTGTATCCTATTCAACAATGGGTTTAGCGGCCATTTTGGATCCAAGATGACAACTTTCCTCTCCAAAATTAATGTTTTCCTAAACTGCTAGTTATGATACTCCTTCATACCAAATTTCGTATCTCTAGCTCAAACGGTGTGGAACATGGATTTATTGGGCCCGCCATTTTGGATCCAAGATGGCGTCTCTGGATACATCAAGTATCATTTTCCTAACCTATTAGTGATGTTGAACCTCCATACCAAATTTCATTTCAATAGCCCCAGCCGTTTAGGCTATGTCTTCTAATAAACAATGGGTTTTGCGGCCATTTTGGATCCAAGATGTCGACTTTTTCAAAATGTCGGATTTTTTCTGTTACCTACTCATGGTCCTACACCTTCATACCAAATTTGGTTTCTAGCTCCAATAGTTTGGCCTGTGAATTTTGATGATCAGTCAGTGAGTGACCATTTATTTATTTATTTATTTGTGCACCTTCAACAAAGATGTACATCTCCAGTTAAAGAAGGCATATACAGTTTACTATTACAAGATACTGTAATACAAAAATAAACTAAAAGATAGAAATGAGAATACAAATTTACAACTTGATTTGTTTGAGGTAAGGCATCCATCTCATTCTTTCAATAACATTTTTTTAATAGTACAAAGAAAATAAAATATAAAGAGACAACTATAAAGTAACAGCTACATCAAGAAAAAATTAACTATGATTCATAAGCAACTACAAATAAGTGTACAATATAGAACACAAAGAAGAATAGAAAGTTTTTGTTGCTTGTATTTAAGGAAAGGCATCCGGTTATTCCAAAGATGACAGATCTTCGGAACTCCAGAAGATCTGACATTCTGGCCCCGGCTGCCACCTTACTCTTTCTGTAACAAAACTTATATTAAGATGAGACTAAGAAAAAGAGAGAAGAAGAAATAGAATGACAACAGCAAACAAAACTGACTATGATTTAAAAGTATCTACAAATATTATGCTATTATATAAAACAATGATGATTATACTAACTTTGTTATACTATATGTCATGAGCCAATAATTTTTTCAATAATTTTGTGTATATTGAAAATGTTAAACTGAAATCTAGATCTCGACATTTGCTTAATAAATTATTGTACATTAAACAGACTCTGAGGAGTGGTGAAGATTTGTGTTTTTCTGTTCTTGGAATTGCACATGATAATAAATCTCTGGAACGAAGATTGCATTTTCTGATGTTAAAATTGATTCTACATAGGAATGTTGCGTTATCAAGAATACCATTTACAGTTTTGTATAGGAATATCTGGTCGGATATTTCCCGTCTGCTTTTCAGAGTAACGTAATTAAATTCACATAGCAATTGTTTATAAGGTATTTTTGATCTATAAGCCGATACATGATACTTTTTATAATAAAGAAATCGCAAAAACCTTTTCTGAATTTGTTCTATTCTCTTTTGCTGTGATTGATATCTGGGTGACCAAATGACTGATGCGTATTCCAGTTTACTTCTTACCATACTATTGTATAACACACTAATACAATATATATTATTAAAACATTTAGCATTTCTGATTATAAATCCTAGTTTTTTGTATGCATCGTTAACTATCTGCGAAGTATGTTTTTCAAATGACATATTAGAGTCAATACTAACGCCAAGATCCTTAATAGAACACACCTGTTCAAGTTTTTCATCATTTATGGAATACGTATAGCGTTGAGTGAATTTAGCCCTAGAGAAAATCATGGCAAAGCATTTTTTAATATTGATATTCAGGTCATTACTTAAGCCCCATTCAAGTAGTTCATTTACATCTATTTGCAGTTGTATAGCATCTTGTGAGTTTCTAATTTCCTTATATAATTTTACATCATCTGCGTACATTAGACACTTAGAATATTTAATTTTGTTTGGGAGATCATTTATGTACATATTGAAAAACAGAGGTCCTAGATTGGAGCCCTGAGGTACTTGAAAGATATTGACTGATTGTATGTAACATACTGTTTTCTCTTATTATGATAAGATGAGAAAAGCCTCAATAGTTGAGAAGATAATCCAAATTTCGATAATTTCTCTAATAATATACAATGATTAATCTTATCAAATTCCTTAGCAAAATCCACATATATTGCATGAACATCGATATTTTCATGAAATCCATTGTAAATGTCCTGTACAAAATTAATGAGATTTGTTGTAGTTGATCTGTGTGGGAAAAATCCATGTTGATATTCAGTTATGTAACTCTTAACATGGTTGAAAACTCTGTTATAAAGAATTTGTTCAAAAACTTTTGATGGTGCACACAGAATAGCGATAGGTCTGTAGTTTTGTTTTTTATCGCCACCTTTAAAAATCGGAGATACACGTGTTACCTTCCAAAGACTTGGAAAAGTGGCAGTGCTTAGCATCAAATTGTATATCGTACATGATGGAAACATAAGGATTTCTGAACATGCTTTCAAAACATAGGGTGGGATTCCATTAGGGCCACAAGTTCTCTTTGGCTTTAATTTCTTAATCGCATCTTCATATTCACTATTTGTAATTCTGTTAACGTCAAGAGTATAATTTACGATTAAATTTCCCGTTTCATTTATCTTATATGAAGTCGGAAAAGTTGCGTACACTGATTCAAAATATCGTGCAAACCCATCTGCAATATCTTTACTAGTTTGTAATACTCTATTTTCTAGTGTAAATACATGGTTACCAGAATAGTTTTTACCTCTTTTATTTTGCACAAAACTCCAAAAGCATGCTGCGTTATTTTTAACACCTTCTTCTATTTCTATCACATAAGTACTCTAAGCTTTTCGTATCATTATCTTGGTTGTTTTTCTAAGTTGCTTATATTTTAACTCATTTTCTTTGGAATATTTCATTCGTTTTCTGTGATATTCTTTTTCCTTTAGTTGGGTAATAATTTCTTTGGTAAACCAAGTAGGATATTTATTATTTGTATAGAACCTCTTTAGTGGTATGGTTGCATTAAATACAAAATTCACCCTATCGTAGAAAATATTAATTGCTTCTTCAATATTGTTACAATTTTTTAAAGAAGACCAATCAGAATCGCGAAGCATTTCATATAATTGATAAAAATTCGCTTTACAAAAATTGTAATTTATTGTAATATTCTGTTTTCCGCTATATTGATCTACTTTGGTGTTTAGATTCATGATTAAAGCAGGATGATGATAATCGATATTAACAAGAGGCATTTCATCCCTATTAACTAAAATATTATGTACATTAGTTAGAACTAAGTCTAGGGTTCTGCTGTTACTATTTTTTATATTATTGATAGACTGTAAATTATAAAGACTTAAAAAGTTTGCTAAAGCCCTGTAAGATACACTACCTTCCAATAGATTAAATTGAGAGTCAACAATTAATGACAAATTGAAATCCCCAGCTATTATTATATTGTGGTTTTGAAATTTTTCATTTTGTTCAAATAGTTTATAAAATGAAAGATATTTATCTATAGAAGACGATGGTGTGAAGTACACTGTAAAAATATAATATATACTATTATTTAATTTTACTTTTACACATACAACCTCTAAATTGCCATCAACCTTGATATTACTGGAAGTATAAACACTTTTTATTGCATTCAGCACGCCTCATCTTTTCTTATCTGAACTATCACAAGATACACATTATAATTATTACCAAAAAGTTCGCTATCGGAAATATCAAATTGTAACCAAGTTTCCGTAATAATTAATATGTCATAGTTGTTCGAAATATTATTTACATAAAACTCTTCTGTTTTGGTATTTAGGCCTCTTACATTTTGATAAAATATGCTAACATTACTAGCGCCTAACATGTACATTACAAAAAAAAGCTTACTGCATAATTACATCAAGTTATCAATATCTTCAAGTGTTCTTAGCATGATTACATTCCTGTCTAACTCCCTTTTCCGCAACTTGATAGTACCGGTACTATCGACCCACAAGTAGGCGTAATTTTTGTCACGCTTTATTTTCCTCGCCTTATCCAGTATATTCTTACGGAGAGGAGTAAGACTTTGATTTACATAGATAGGCTCATTATGAGTATAACCTAAATGAGTACAGTTGAGGGTTCGTTTTACTTTACGTTTTTCTAGAAATTTTTCTTTGTCGGTTCGCCTTACAAATTTTACGATTATTCCTTCTGCCGTTTGGTGAGGAGCTTTTTTCAGTCTATGGCATACATCAATCATTTCATTTTCGATAGCTAAGTCTAATGCGCGACCTAGCTGCTTTACAACTTCACACGTATCTTCGTTAGGTTTCTCAAGCACACCGTATATTTCAAGAGTATTTCGCCTTTCATATTGGTCAAGTTCATCTAATCTTAACGCAGAGTCTTTTAGTTGTTTCCTTAACGTATTGTTTTCTTCTTTCAGCTGATCAATCTTTAAAAGACATGCCGCAATAGTTTCAGACTGCTTCTTCATTAAGTCAACATTTTCATCAAGTTTCTTGTGAGCAAGGTCCAATGACTTACCTAGTTCACGTTCAGTGTCGGTGTTGTTGTTTTTAATAGTTGTAATTTCCTGTTTCAACTCTTGTAGTAGTTTGTAAACGTCACCAATAGAGGGAAGCACCTTACCTCCTGTACAACACTTACACTGCCACGAAGCATTAGATGATTTCATTTTTTTCAAATCACTTTCTTTTAATTGCGAGCATTTCAAATGGTTCCAGTTGAGACAGTCAGAACACTGTATTTTTGAGGCCAGATCTTGTCTGGACACTGGTTTCGTACACTCAGTATAAGCACTCATACTGGTTTTGCGATTTTTTTAAAGGTATCGATACTCGTATTCACTCGTGAGTGCACTCCTCTTCGGTTGATTGCTTACGTGTTACGGTTACTTATATATACAGTGAATAGTACTGTTCATAAATATCTAGGAACTGTAGAAAATATATTATTAATATAAAAGTACTTACTGAGCTTAAAGCAGTTATTTGTGTCCACGTTTATAAACCAAAACACTTTAGATTTACACTAAATATCAGGAGCACACCATGGACGTAAGAAATAACAGGACTAGTAACAAGCCAAAATTTATGGGCCGGAAGTGCGCCTTGCCGCCATGTTGAATTGACCAAAACATTGCAACTGGCCATAAGAAGTAATGTTAATTGAGCCACTCTTAATTACAAATTTTAAATTTATGTGAAATAATTTAAGGTATGTGAAGGTTGCGTCTGATGAAGCCGACCAAGAGGTACGTGTGAGGATAAACAAGTAAGCAATATTTAAGTTTTTTCTTCAATAACAATAGTGAAATAATATCAGGTTTTAAATTTGAATGATCACTGCTCTTGAGAAGGAAGTGTATTCCAATAACATTTATTTTATAATAATTAGTAGTTAAGGACAAATTTATATAATTAAATATTATTTGCACATTCACAATATCGTCTGCCTCCTTACCAGGAAGTATGCGCGATCCGCCATGTTGGAATGACAAACTGCACTCTCAGCCGTCCCATTTTTATAATATTGAGTTAATTGCTTGTTACTAGTCCTGTTATATTCTTACGTCCATGGAGCACACTCAACCGTGACTTTACGTATTCATTGCAGTGTTGCCATACCATGGGGTTTTATATTATATGGACTCGCTTTGCTTCGCTGGGGGTGCTTCCTCCAGATTCCCGTGGGAGCTACGCTCCCAACATGGCGGTTTGGGGTGGCTGGGCCCCCTTTATCGTAACCAGAGACTCTCTGGCGGACTGCGCCTCCATGGTACAAATATACCGCCCACCGGGGGGCTTTGCTCCCATATGGGGTTTTTCACTGTTTTTTGTGGCCCACTCGCCATGGTACACCTTCAAATAAAATTTAAGTTCTCTAGCTCAAACGGTGTCGAAAATGATTTTTTGGGTGGCTATTTTGAATCCAAGATGGCGAATTTTCCAAAATTTTGTGTTATTTTCATAAACTATTAGTTGTGATACACCTTTATGCTAAAATTTCGTATCTCTAGCTCAAATGTTGTAGAAAATGAATTTTAATGTCCACCAGTTTGGATCCAAGATGGCGTCTTAGGGTACATTGTGTAATATTTTATTAACCTACTATTGATAATGTACCTCCATACCAAATTTCATTTCAGTAGCTCCAGCGGTTTAGCCTGTCTATTCTATATAACAATGAGTTTGGCGACCATTTTGGATCCAACAGGGCATCTTTGAACACATCTCGTAATATTTTCGTAACCTACTGGTGATATTGTACCTTCATACCAAATTTCATTTCAATACTCCCAGCCGTCTTAGTGGTTTAGAAAATGGGTTTTCGGGCGGCCATTTTGGATTAAAGATGACGACTTTTTTTAACACTTTATTATATTGTCGTGACTTACTCGTAAAGGTACACCTTCAAATAAAATTGCATTTCTCTAGCTCAAACGGTGTCGAAAATGATTTTTGGGCGGCCATTGTGACTCCGAGATGGCAACTTTCCCCCAAAAGATTAATATTTGCCTAAACTACTAAATATGATACACCTTTATGCTAAATTTCATACCTCTAGCTCAAACGCTGAGGAAAATGGGTCTTTAAGTACGCCATTTTGGATCCAAGATGGCGTATTTGGGTAAATTGTGTAATGTTTTATTAACCTACTATTAATAACGTACCTCCATACCAAATTTCATTTCAGTAGCCACAGCGGTTTAGGCTGTGTATTCTATACAACAATGGGTCCAAGATGGATCCAAGATGGCGACTTTTTCAAAATGTAAGATTTTTTCCTTTACTTACTTACCTTCATGCCAAATTTGGTATCTCTAGTTCCAGTAGTTTGGCCTGTGAATTTTGATGATCAGTCAGTGAGTCAGTCAGTGACCATAGGGCTATATAGTATGTAGAAGATATTATCCCACATTGAGTGCATTGGTATTATTAAATATTTTGTTCAATATTATTCCAAAATATTATTTTAAAATATTAAAATATCTTATTGAATATTTTATTAAGTCATCCTTATTTGTAGATGGTATTGAACTGAGTGAAAAGTGTTTGTGAAAGGCCTCTTTGTATGAAAGTGCTTGACTCCGAAGTGATAGTGTTGTTTTTGGAGGACGTTTACCCATCTGAAGTCCTAACATCCTAAGTTCTCTTAGGTAGCTATCACTCTCTAGCTGCGCTGATGTTTTCAAGTAACAATACGTATGAGTACAAAAATCTCGATCTCAACATTCTTTGTGTCACGTCTCAGTTTGAAAAGAGTGAATTCTCGCGAAGTCTTGTCTTATATTGCACAATGGTTACCTACACGTGAGTTAATATTTTAATAGGTAGATTTGCCACTTTTACTCTTTTAAAGTAGACTTACGTTATCCTTGTTTGTAGATGACATTACTCATTCATTTGTTTCTTAATTTATCACATAAGACATTGAGATAAAGAGGATTTCGCCGTATTGGATAGAATGATCTCTTCGCGAGGTAATTTGTTATTTATTGTAATTGTTGATCTTAAATTTTGCTTGCAAAGGTAGCTCTGGCTTATTGTTGTATTCAGACAGGCGGAATAATAAACTATATCCGCAAAACTAGAACCACTGCTTTCAATTTAATACAAAACCACTTTCCTACCTCTTCGTCGTTTAGGAAAACTGTTAGCTTCAAGTTTGTTTTGTCAGGAGTATTGTTAACCTATGGCAAGTATTAATATTACATTATACGTACCACAAAACCAACATCAGTACAACTACAATACGAGGTAACTCAAAAAGATTTTGCAGTTTTTGACATCCTATTATTCACGCGCACACAGAGAGGAAACGAAATGACGCACGTGTCTAGTAGGTTAGGTATTTTGACAAACGTCACATAATTTTTTGAAGTTTATTGTCTCCTGATACGTTTACATTATCATATTATGTAATCTGGTTTGGAAATTACCTTTCGTTAGTAAAGGAATCATGAAGATGCAAGGCTGGTATGGGCAAAACAGTCGGATAATCCGGATGGTGTAGAAAATCCTAAAATTATCCGTCATCCGGATTTCATCTGTCATTCGATTTTACAGTATATACATTATTCGGATACGTCAAATCCGGACCAATAGCTGCCCGGTATCTGGATGTCCGAGGGGGAAAGCGGTAACGCTTCGTACCTCGTAATCTTTCAAGGGATCACAGGTTCGATTTCAGGTGGGGCAAGTAGTTTGGATCCAACATGAATTTGTAGGCCTCGTCTCTAAGATATCATCATCACCACCACCTAATGGAAGCCAATAGCAAACCAAACCATCAATGATTCATCTTGTCTAGGGACCTTTTGCATCCGGGAAAAAAAACAACATAATCACCATCAATGTAGAACTGGTAACCCCAGGTCCGCATGTTATTCTGAAGCTGCTAATGTTCTTTCATTCTTCGTCTAGATCCAGCCGGATGTCGGTATAGTACCTTAACTGAAGATACTTGCCAATACTTTGCTCAATCTTGTACAAGCGACTCCATTCCGATTTTTATTTCCCAACAGTATCAATAAAATATAAAAGTTGTTTCCTTTACTAATATACAAGTAGGTATTTTTATTCCAGATCATACATAAAAATGATATACATTCAATACTTAATTAAACGAAACTTATTGCTTTCTTCTGATGGTTCCCGATTTTGTATAGGGACTAGTGTTAAAAAGATTACTCGAATTTTTATAACATTCAATGTTCCAATATCAGAGAATACTAAACATAGTGAAAATTTTGTTATCAGAATATTAAAAAGAATTGAATTTATTGTCTTTAAGCATCTATGGCTCAGCCCGGGATAGAGTACGGAAAATGAAACACGAAGAAGTCGCCCAGGGCCTGTGTTGAGGGTGCCATCAAGGCAAATGAATCTGTGCATTGATATGCTAAATTAAATTACATTCTCATCTAGTAGTGGGTTGGGTTAACTTGAGTTTTCATATGGATATCAGTTAGACAAAGCTTGCAGCTTTCCAGTCACATAATGTGTAGACCATTCCAAAATTCTGTGGCATTTATAGAACAGCCCGAATAGACCATTTTCTAGTGTTTCACAAGTGCTCTAAAGAACTTATATCAGGAGATAAGGGTGGCCTTTCCATGAAGCTCTAAGGAGGAACATGTAACGAAGAGCAGTCAAGGACATGTAGAATTGGATTGGATTTCATTTAAGACCTTGAAGCAACTTTGGCTCACGCTGATGCATAATGATGGAATGATTAGTGGAATAAAGAAAGTAGGAGGAAACGGGAGAACCTCATGTAATGAGATCAAATGAGAAGAGCTTTCCCTGTTTTTGCTATGAAGAATGATTTTAAGAGAAAATAATTATCGTAAGAGACATGCGCTCCAGTTTCTTAAAAGTAAATTTGTGCAGTTAGAATCGCTCAATCATTTCGTAAGAAAAGAAGGTATAGTGCATTTTCTTAGTATAACATTTGTGAAGGATAGTTCATATTTGGATACCAGCATGAAATTTTGCACAATATCCAACATGACCTTGTTAAAAACAATCGAGACACAACTTGTATCCCCACCCTTTCCCCGAAGGGGGCGGGGGGCTATGGCCATGAAGATTTTTTTTTACATTTTCTTTCAAATAATTGTATTAACGAAAAAAAATCTTTTACATATAGAATATCGGTACTTAAAATTATCATTCAGAAAGGTCATAGCTTTAATATTAGGCCCCTTTGCGGCATACCTAACACAAATGAACCTTATAATCCCGTTAGGTCCTTATAATCTGTCTGTTAGTACGTGCCCAAAAATAAATCTCAGTAGCCACAAAGTTTAGAGGAGGTTGACGTGTCGTTGTAAATGTCTTGACTATATTAGTTCATAGCCGAGGAAGCATGTTGATTTGTGCAGTATGACAGTGTTGCCAACCCACTTTAATTTTTTTTTTAATTTCTTTGTATAACCTTACACATATTCGCACCAGATATTTTGCATAAACATTATTCGACACAATAATAAAAATACTGTGGATGTTCTCCTCCTTAAGTACTTCAGTTGTCACTGTTGCCAACCTATTTTATAAAAAATAATGTTAGTGTGTCTAAGATGCCAGTGGAGGTCGGTGATTGTCTCCGCTGGGTTGCATTCAGGCCCGCCGATAGCCACAAGAAGTAGGGGCAACGAAAAATTAGGGAAGGTTTTGGGCATACGAAACGTACATAAAATTAAATATTTGTATTGGGGCAAGGAAAATTTACAGGAGCTCAGCCCCCCCTTGCTACGGGCCTGGACTTTCATGTGAGAGAGGATTGGGTAGCTAATTAGTCACAATCAATCAACGTAGAGTTAAATTATGTAATGTTTACACAAAAGAAGAAGTGACAAGATTTTCAAATAAAGTGACGTTAAGTCCCTTTATTAGTTACGATTTTGAGAGAACTTAGAAAAATGTCGTAGGCCTAGCTATAATATTAAGAATAGAATTCGAATGTATGTCACAATTTTTCGTGGCTAGAAATTTGTGTAACTGTTATTAGTATTGTTTATATCAGTTTTAGAATTTTTTAAAGATTCACTAAGCGTTTTATCCAAGCTATTTTGAACTATAAAGTCGAACAAGCCCACAGCTTCTGACATTGATTGAAATTCTTCGGCCGAGTGGATTGAAGACAGTTCGCGAAGAAAGAGCTTTCTTTGTCAAGAAATGTGCTATTGAACATAGTTTCTCCACAGTTTGTTTTGGAAAATTCCAAAAGTAAATTGGAAATTTCTCTAAAGTAAACAGCGTGGTTGCCATAACGTGCCATGTGAACGTAAAGCGGGATTTTGTTTCGCAAGTAATCACATCGCATACTTCCTTTGCTTCTCTTAATGGATTGTGTTCGAATTTTCTCTTCCACCAGCTTCACTACCCTAACAGCACACATACCTTTCAGAAACGTTGCAGTTACATAATATTGTAACATTGGAAGCATAACAGTTACATTACATTACGTTGGAGTAATGTTTCAGTTTAGTTTCTTCAACGTGGAAATGTCCGTCCACAGAAACATTACAATGAAACATTCCTGTACATTACAATAAAACGTTCCTGTACATTACAATGAAACATTGCTGTACATTACAATGAAACATTCCTGTACATTACAATGTAATGTCTCTGAGACATTGCACTGGAATTGTACAACAAGCGACAAAATATTTGTAACCACTCGTAAAATTTCTTTACCAAATAATTTTGGAATAGCTAAACCTATTGGGGTACAGTTTTCTGTAACGTAAATAAATTACGTTCTCTAAGTTACAGGAAACGGCACTCAAGGTCTATCTATTCCAAAAGGAACTTGGAAAAAATATTTACGACTGAATAGAAAGTTTTGGTGCTGATTGTACATAATTATTGGAATGAAATTGTGAAAAGTAATATTTATAGAATAAATTTAGAACGAAGCGATCCCGAAATTGCAGGTGGACCAGCGACAGATTAATATAGTTGAAGTTTTCCCTCATCCACGGTAAGCAATAAAATGACGGGGTGGTAAATTCGAATGAGGCCCTGACCTACTGCTTTCCACAATTGAAATCATGTTTGCGGGAAAAGAGTAAATGGCTGAACCCCTCGTGATTTTGGTCTAAAGGTTAGGTTAAATTTGGTTTGTTTGCATTCTAAAATGAATAAATAGCTTCTAGATTACGTAAGGGTAGGTTAGTTTAGGTTAGGTTAGGTTTGGTTCGGTTAGTTTCTTAATATCCGTCACAGAGCGGGTCAGTCATCTATACCCTTGCCATGTTTGCTGTAGTAACGTTGAGTTTTCTTTTACTTTTCTTAGCTCTCGATCACTGAATACAAGCCATGAGCAAATAACATTATACTAGGCCCCTTGAATAAACACCTAAGTTGATAGCCTAGACTGTCATGAATCCAATATGTTTTTCTTTTTGTTATTTATATACCACAAACGTGGGAGGTAACCGACGAGCCTCCATACTATCGATTTAACCATAGTATGCTTTCAGGTTAGTAAAATTCAGGGGCTAAGTTCGGTTTATGTTAGCCAAAAATTGTAAAAATTACAGGATATGCTTGCCACGTGTATCAAACTGTTGAAATGCAAAGGCAATCAAAGGTTTCAGCCATGGAAGTGTGATATTGGAGGCACAGAGTGAAAAGTACGTGCAACTATCTAACTGCTTCCGCGTTGGAGTAACATCTTTACGTAAGCACAGAATTAACGATGTGCATCGTGTATAATAAAGTAAATCTAATCTAACTTTAACTAACCTGCTTTGCTTCCTAGACAATATGTCCGTGAGCTGCGTGAAATTTTGAAAAATGCAAAAGATGAAGTGATGTCATTAGTTTTAACATGGCGATATATGTATATAATTTAATCAAATCGAGTACGTATTTATGGAAAAATAATAAGAGCATTGGATTTCAACCGCCAGTCCGCGAAACTGTTATATCGCCCCTTGACAAATTAATACATTTCACTATTTAGCATTTATTTTGTATATTTTGATGGTTCAAATTTGAGCTTTAAGTTTACACTTCCTTTCCAAAACAAGTAGAACCTGAAGATGTGTTTGTTTCTTTGAGCGTCAAATAAACCTCTAACTTCCCGGTCCTTTTAAAGATTTCGCTTTTCCCTATAGTTTTCCGGTTCGTGAATGTTGAAAGGTTGAAAAACACTGCTAAAGAGCATAGAAATGACAACTATCTGACTGACATAAATTGCACTTTATCCTAATTATGTATTATTCAAACTGCAGGTAAATGTTTATGACTTGCATTACTTGCGTACAATGACACCTTGTTTAAGGGCGTATCTGTGCTCTTGCACTCACACCACCTCTTGACTGTGCATCACATTCTGCACTGTACGTGATTCATTATCATAATTATATATCAGGATTCGATCCACAATATAACACGGACTATAGCGAGATCTTCCTACCGCTTCAAACTTATAGTACGAATGAGCGCCCTACAAAAAAGGATGCTTTAACCTTAATGTTATTTTAAAATAATGCACACACACTCAATTGAACAACACATTGTTAACTAAATATAATTATTACATTTGCACAACATGTTGATAACTAATTATAATTATTACCTTTACTAACTGGCTATAGATATATGCAATCAGCTTTCAACACATATATGCCGCGAACACTAAACATTAAACAAACGACGGTCAATTTGCAGTGCTCGCAAAGCCTTTCGGGAGATTTCGGTGGAACAATATTATAATGTACATGTTACTCTTAATATTCCAGTGAGCGTAATGTTGCGATTAAAGCGTCCTTGTAATGAACATGTTCACTTCAGGTGAAACCTAGAAAACCTGCAACGTAAATGTCGAATAGTAATATTGCAGATATGTTTCTTAAAGGAAGTGTGCTGTATGGGTATCTTATTCGTGCATTGAATAATATCCTTTTTATGTTAATAATATGGTTGGTACACTTCCAGTCTAAACCAATATGGACCAAATTTAAAGTTCTAACTCAGCTTTTTACGCTCGATTTCGTTGTGTGGCCCATTTTTTTTATTTATGTCTTAATTCTTGCAAAAAAAAAACGTAAATATTATTTGCAGTATTTTCTATTACATGCAGAGTACGGTATACTATTATATGAATAACTCAGGAATTAAAACTTAAATAAAAAATGGCCCGCACGGCGATAAGAAGCGTATAAAATTGAGTTAGAACTGAAAGTTTGGTCCACATTGGATTAGACTGAAAGTGGGCATACGAGTTTAAATATTTGCTCTGGTGTCTATTTTTCGACACTAAACAGTCACTCCAGTATCGTTACCTAGGACACGAGTGTCGCTTGTTAGATTCAGCATTCTGTGGTGACAAGGAACACATACACGCTCACACACACACACACACGCAAATATACTCTCTCTCTCTCTCTCTCTCTCTCTCTCTCTCTCACACACACACACACACATACAGAGAGAGAGAGAGTAGAGACTGCGAGTAAATGAAGGTCATTAACAGACGCCTTCAGCCTGCGAGGTGATGCGCGCCACGAGTGGATGGAATGGAAACCTAAAGAGGGGAGAAAAGGAGTAGTGACTTTAAGTTTGCAACAGCTTTCTGTCAATGGTATTAACATAGGAGATGTTATTCCAACATCTGGCGAAGGGAGAGCCAAAGTAGCGTGTTAGGCGTACAGAGTTTTGCGGGAAAATTGCACAATCAAGATTAGATTGTGAACTTGTGAAGAATTTCTTTTCTTCCTAAAAAGGAAACTATGGCTTTTTTGAACACCGAGGGATAGAATATTATTTCAAATTCTATATTTTAGAGTGACTGAAATAAAAATTAAATAATTTAAGAATGAGCTAGGCGTTGTACATCGGCACAACACTGCTACTGGTTAAAAATAAAGGTATCAAAACATTTAAGGCTTACGTTGTGTTTTTTGTGTTTTTTATCCAATGCCATTCATCTAGAACTGGTCAGTGATTCTTCTACGCCGGCATTTATAGCGGTGCTTAGAAGGTTTGTAGCGCGCCGCGGAAAACCTAACGCTCTCTATAGTGACTGTGGCTCAGTCTTTGTCAGAGCTGACAAAAATCTTAAGAATTTTAAGAAGTTAACCAAGTCCAAGACACATAACGAAGTACTTAACGACTATCTTAGTTCTCAAGGCATCAAATAGCATTACCACCCACTGTTTGCGAAGCACTGGGGTGGCTTGTGGGAAGCTGGAGTAAAGTCCGTAAAAAATCATTTACGTAGGATAATAGGTAAAATTTCGTTGAACTTTCAAGAAATGGCAACCGCGCTCTGTCAGATCAAGGCTTACCTCAGGACCACTTTCTGCATTAATTACTGATCCAAGTGATTTGTCTTGTCTTACTCCAGGACAGTCAGAATATCTCTCCAGGTTGCAGGTACGTCCAAAATGGTGGATCGTGAAGGATAGTTGAAGGTTGGAGACAGTTTTACTCAAAGAAGAATATCTTTCACCTTTGAAATTGCGACTCGGAAGAATCAGTTGCTCATCTTGGACCTGACAACTTGGTTTGAACAGTCCGTGTATTAAGTCAGTTCTGAGAAGAAATATGTTTCTGACAGAACAGTGATCAGAGAACAGTATACAGTGACGTAGTAGTCTGTGAGAATTTAAAAATCGTTTTGTGTAGCAACTTTTTCGTGCGTGAAATGTTCGTGAAACACATCCAATTGTATTTCATTTCAGTTTTTTGTTAATTGCATACATACCGAGGAAGTCCCTTGATAGCATCTTAGACACACTAACATGAATTTTTATGAAATAGGTTGGCAACACTGACAACAGAAGTACTTAAGGAAGAGAACGTCCACAGTATTTTTATTAATGTGTCAAATAATGTTTATGCAAGATATCTTATGCGAATGTATGTAAGGTTATACAAACAAATTTAAAAAAATAATTTAAAAGTGGTTTGGCAACGCTGTCATACTGCACAAATCAACACGCTTCCTCAGCTATGAACTAGTATAGACAAGAGACGATTCCAACGAGACGTCAACCCCATCTAAACTTTGGGGTTACTGAGATTTATTTTTGGGCACGTACTAACAGACAGATGGACGGATCTAGCGGGATTATAAGGTCCATTTGTGTTAGATACGCCACAAAGGGGCCTAATACCAAAGCTATGGCCTTTCTGAATGATAATTTTGAGTGCCGGTACTCTATATGTCAAACATTTTTTTCATATGTACCTTTATTTGAACGAGAATGTAAAAAAAAAACAACATTGAAATAAAATGTAAAATATGGCCATAGGCCCCCGCCGCATCCGGGGAAAGGGTGGGGGATACAAGTTGTGTCTCGATGTTTTTTTTTAACAAAGTCATGTTGGAGATAGTGTGTGCAAAAGGTCATGCTGGTATCCAAATATGAACTATCAAACGACTAACAGAATGCAGTATATATTTCAGGCGCCTGTGCCTGTGAAGTTTGAGACTATTTATAAAGTGTGAATTTTCTCGACAATCACCTTTATTTGTTCTCTAAATACCACTAAAAGAGACTGCAATGCAAAAGAGACAGAGACAGAGAGAGATAGAGAGAGATAGAGAGAGACAGAGAGAGACAGAGACAGAGAGAGACAGAGACAGAGAGAGACAGAGAGACAGAGAGATAGAGAGACAGAGACAGAGAGAGAGATAGAGAGATAGAGAGACAGAGAGATAGAGAGACAGAGAGAGAGATAGAGAGAGAGATAGAGAGATAGAGAGACAGAGAGATAGAGAGACAGAGAGAGAGATAGAGAGACAGAGAGAGAGATAGAGAGATAGAGAGATAGAGAGACAGAGAGAGAGAGAGAGAGACAGAGAGACAGAGAGAGACAGAGAGAGACATAGAGAGACAGAGACAGAGAGAGACAGAGACAGAGAGAGACAGAGAGAGAGAGATCGAGAGAGACAGAGACAGAGAGAGA
>JAGDQP010029202.1:0-23542 GCA_022664845.1 Lepisma saccharinum | reverse complement strand
TTTTTTTTGAACGAAACACCACTCAAAAAATGTAGTTTATAACACAACACACACACACACACACACACACACACACGAACACACACAATTCTATAAAATAAAATTGATTTACAAGATCAAAAGCATGAAAAGACTCTATTTTATTTTCAGAAATATTCATAATTTCTGACTTTTCGGCTGAATTATTTATAGGTCATCTACAAATATGAGAAAATAGACTGCGATTCTTACATTCTAAGTCATCACAAATAGTAAAGTTGTGTACGGTGTGATGAAAAGAATAAATTTACATGTGTGTGTACATAAGAGCAGAGAATATCGAATAAATACCAGGACCATACATGAACTAATGGGAATGCTAGCGAACACTAATTTTCAACAAGGGTATTGCTAGATTGCAAACCATATTGATAAAATTAGTGCCATATCCATCCATCGCAAGAAGTTTGTTTACTTGCGTGTTCTAGTCACCATTTTTATTCAGTCACTACAAGAAAAATGGTTATCGGGTGGCAAACCTGAACTACAAATACATGAAGGATTTTTATTTTACTTCCTGACAATTCAGTATCACTTAAGGACTAATAATGATTCACTAAAGACGTGGTCACGATAAGGAAATGACAGAAATATACAAAAGAGTCGCTCTGTTACCAACTAACTCCACTCATTTATATCTTTTTTTTTATTTAGTTATCGAGACCACGTCTTTGGCGAAACCTTGCCACCTTTTTATGTGTCTGCCGTTCCTGTATACTGTCTGTACCTTATGGAAGTAAACTTTTTCTACATTATTTTATCATCTATATCTATGTATATATGTTTGTTACAGAGGGTACATATTGTGATAAGTGTATATCTTAAAGAGCTGTATTAAAAACACTAACATCTTTTAAATAAAAAAAACTTACCGCCTCCGTCATATTAACTGGATTTGGACCCATCGAATTATATCCTAGCAAGCAGGACGCGGACGATAATGCTAGGACGACAATAACTTGCAGAGACAGATGCTTGAAATCCTTTAAATACTTTCTCCAACGATTTGCAACCCATACCATCACGAGGTTTGCCAGGAAGATGACTGTGAAACAGTAACATTAAGATTCGGGAGGTCCCGGGTTCGATCCCAGCGGCCGACCACCCTGACTGAGGTTTTTCCAGAGTTTTTCCTCAGTCACACCAGGCAAATGGCACCTTCAACGCAGGCCCTGGTCGACATCTTCCCGAATCCTTTTCCCTCTTCGGCCTGAGCCTTAGATGCCTAAAGGCGTCTAAATTCAATTCAATTCAATTCAGTAACATTAAGATCTACATAATAAACAAATTGTAACAAGTAATGAACAATGTTCGCTAATTTCTACTCCCAGATAGTATGCCAGCTTGTAACAAACCTGCTTTGAGGTTGTCAAACTTGATATTGTGTTGAACTTGAAAAACAAATTTGAAACAAACTTGTTGGAACAACATAAGTGGCTGTTTGAACACCATTATCGGTAGTTGTTATAACTAGCTTAACCTATAGAACCTGTTACGCTATAGAACCTGTTACACCCTACGGACGAGCGTAGCATTAGACAAGTTGCATCTGAGTTTGTGCCGAATTGACTTCACACATGGAGTGATAGCGCCCTCCTGTGAGGGTGTCACCCACAAATCCTCGCGAGCATCCTTAACTTCATTGTTTTACGGAAAAAAAAAACACTATAGATACCGTGGAAAACTCCACTTACATCCTCCCAGTTTTAACTTTACCCCCCCCCCCAAACTGAAAATCCGAGGGGAATCAATGATACATGGTACTCGTCCAGTCTTTTACGACCCTTTTCTTATCCATTTTTCATTATGTCTAAACCAGTGTGATATTTGTAGGATGATATTCTTCAACGAACACAATTTTCTGGGAAAGTTTAAGTGGGTAATAGCTATGAAGAATTGCAGTGAATGTCCCAACTTTTGTCTGGTATTGTTAGGGCTCATTTTCAAGCCAGCTTGCGTTGCTTGCGATCTGAGTGAATAGCCAATTGAAACACGTGTTATAACATGTAATTAAACCACACCACGAAATACCACGTGCTTCAATTGGCTACTCAACCTAATCGCAAGCAACGCAAGCAAGCTTGAAACTAAATTCTTACAGAACGAAACTAGAAAAAGTCAGCTTTAAAGTTTGACCATACATCGCAATCTCTTGACCTTCAGCTAATAAGGATTGATTCTACCTAATTCTTATTAGTTATACATAAGGATATATTTCTTATTTTGTAAATATGACCAGTATAATCCTTATACACTATTTCAGTAGAAATAGACAGTGAAGTTTCAACTTTATAGTTCTAGATTAGATTTGAAATGTAACTCAATTCGTTAAACAGCAAGAAGTTCATTTCAGAAAGACGACAAATTAGTAGTTTAACTCATTTAATTAGTAAACTACATGTCAGGATACAATTTTCCTACTTTTAGACCTGGCAACATTTCTTTGACAAGTTTAAAAAATTGGAACTATCAATGTTTTATTAGTTATTTTTCCTTTCTACCATGCGTTTGTCTATGACAGCTAAGATTAAAGTTTCAAGTTTCAACTAAGCATTCCCAGTCCCATTGATTTTCAATATTTGAGTACGGAAACTTGTGTTCTTTCTGTAATATCCGGACTACCTGTTGGAAATAAATTGGATAGATAGAATCGTGAGGAAAAAAATAAAGTCACTGATTTCACGTTCGTAGAGAGGAAAGTCACAAACAGAACTTTGGGTTTGTTCAGATCATCAGTTTTGTATTAAGAAAAGAGAAAAAATTTAAAAGCAAAATCCCTTTTGTTCTTCGTTCGATATATTTTCCATCTTCTGAGCGATCTTTTTACAGGATACTGCTTGTGTATTTGTTTTATCTCTCTGTAACACCGTAGCTGATACCGGTCAGAACCATTACACTGTACGTAACGATACTGGAGAGCTAGATTTGTATCTAAAACCAGACGCAATAGAAAACAACCCCATTTGTATATTTTCGGTATAATTCAAGTATCACCAAAGTTTCAGCTCAAACGCAAGCTTTTAACCTTGTTATAGTTGTGTGCCATGTTTTTTTTGAATCGTGTTTTACTTGAGTTTTATACAGATATAAATCAGTAACAAGCTACATACAGACAAGCCCAAAATTTAGCTAAAAATGACAGTTTAGATGAAACTGGAAGTGCAGAAACGAAGTTAAGTATTCTCTTTTCTGTCAGATTAATAATTTTTAATTATTAATTTGATTTGTAATGCAGACAAGTAGTCCAGTATGGTAAATTAGAGTTGAATGGTCAGGACTAAACGGTTCTAAAGCACATTTTTATTGGGGTAATATTTATTTTATACATGCATAGGTTTAGCATAAATTTAAGCTACCCCTCCGAATTTCTGAAATTAAATAAAGTAGTGCTCCCCATTATTTTTCACCCTGACGCAGTCTCTGTTCATAACTGAAAGATTAAAACGTAGATTTAAAAAAATCCCTTTCGGCAGGCCTACAGGCTAAGGTAGATCTCGATCTCGAAGTTTTTTTATTTTCAAATCTCGCCTTACATGAGCGCTTTCGGGAAACTATTTATTGATTTGTAGATTATTCATGAAGAGCTGTTCAACGATATCAGTCGCTTTGCTTCGCTGCGCCCCAAACTTCAGTGCTTTTGAGAGGATGCGCCTCCTTTATCTTAACCAAAATCTCCCTGCAGCACTACACCACCATGGTCTCCATCTGAACCTTCCCACGGGGGGCTGCGCCCCCAAAGGAGTGCTTTGCCCCATTTATTGTAACCTACTCTTCAAGTAAAATTTCATTTATCCAGCTCAAAAGGTGTGTAAAATGGGATTTTGGGCGGCCATTTTGGATCCAAGATGGAGACTATTCGCGAATGTTGTAATATTTCCCTAAACTACTCGTCATAATACACCTTTATGCCAAATGTCGTATCTCTAGCTCAAAACGGCGTCGAAAATGGATTTTTAGGTCCGTCATTTTGGATCCAAGATGGCGTTTGTGGATACATCATGTAATATTTTAGTAACACACAAGCTATAATGTACCTTGTTACCAAATTTGATAGGTCTAGCTGCAGCCGTTTAGGCTGTGTATTCTATACAACAATGGGTTGGGCGGCCATTTTGGATCCAAGATGGCAACCGATTTTGCTCATTAACGAACTTAACCGAGAGCTATTAAGCCTGGAAAGAACATAAAAAATTGGTTCAAATATCTTCAAAATTATGGCCGCTAGCGTGTTAATATATTTATATATATATATATATATATATATATATATATATATATATATATATGGTGTTTCAGGACCTCTGGTACAAACTTCGGGAGGTGAATCCTCATATTACAACAAGAAAAAAAGTTCCTATGAGCACGCGCCTTATCATGGGTAGTTTCTAGTTTCGCCACTGTTCAAGAGGGCACCAAAAACGTTCAAAACTGTATTTCAATTCGATTTATTTCGAATACGAATAGCTGTAGAGCTTGCGGTTCATCGTTTCGTCAATGAAATCGGTCTTGCTCGGTCGGAAAAGGCAAATGTCAGAAATGATGGGAAAGTGGGTGAGGGATTCCCGAGTGAAATGACGGATTCCCTAAGAATTGAACAGCGAAATCGGGTCGATCAGAGCACGTAGAGAATGACTTAATACTAGAGAACAATACTACGTTGATTGCAAGTCGATACCTCACGCAGGTGCAAGATGGGGAAGATGAGACAATGTGTGGCTTCGCTGTAGCAACTATGATTTGTGTAGGGGCTGATAGCGTGATTGATTGATGTGCATACATACATTCATTTGCGTCAATTTAACTTACAGTATTGATTAATACAGCATTGGTTGACATGAATACATTTACAAAGAGGTGTAACGTAAGTATTGTAAAATGATTGAAGAAAACCTGTCGAGTTATTGAGCGTAACATAAGATGTGACGGTATGCCTCATGTACCCTTATGTTGTATTAGAGGAGGTGTTCCCCACCTTGCACCAGATGCATTTGCGATATCGCCGAAGAAGGGACTCTCGAACACTTGGAAACATTGCAGAATTATATCGTATGTGATTAAAGGCGTCGCTAATCCTTGCAATAAGCACGTTCCTACTAGCAACTGTAGTGGAGTACACCAGACTGTTGACATATCTTCACAAAAAGAAATCGAGTGGATAAGTTCCGGGGAGTGTGCTGGCCATTCGACCGGCCAATCCACCGGGCTCCATAGGTGTTTGTCAAGTGTTCGCGGATATTCGTGTCGAAATGACATGGGGATTCATCATGCTGGAACCACTGGTCCTGCGTACTGAGAGGGATACATCCTCCATCAGTTGTTGTAATGTCTCCTGCAGGCATGCAAGATACGCCGCGCCATTCAGAGGTTGCGGCATGATGAATGGACCGAGCAAGTGGTCATGGAGGGTAGCAGCCCAGATATTTACAGAAAACCTTTCCTGGTGAGAGCCAACGAATTGAGCGTGTGGATTCTCTTCATCCCAAATGTGGCGGTTTCTAGTTCTGAAAAAGTTGCCCTCGTGAAGCATGCCTCGTCTGAAAACATCATATGTAGTAGGAATGTAGGGTCATTGTCATGCTGTTGCAGAAACCATTCCACAAGCGCACGGCGAGGACCTAGTCGTTAGGTCTCAGTGCTTGCACCTTCTGCAAATGGTATTGGTGAAGCTGTTGCTCTCGTAGCACACGCCAAACAGATCCATGAGTTGTACCCATGTGATGAGCTATCACACGTGTGCTTGTTGATGGCGTGTGTTCTATTCTGTCCAAGAATTCCTCTTCAAAGCTTGGCGTTCGTGTATGGCGCCTCCCACCACCTACGAATGTTAGACGAAATGATCCTGATTCACGTAAAGAATGATGAAGTCTAGCAAATTTTCTGTGGTCCGGGCATTGCCCTCCGGAAATCTCTCTCTGTAGATATGACATGTCCATTACCACGGGCTTCCCCGTAACACAGATGCATGTCTGCCAATTCGTAGTTCTCGTAATCACCCATGTTGACTCAATTGCCTTTAGTGTTGCTGGATGACGTGCACTACGTGATATCCAAAAGAAGAAATAAAGGTCTGGGAAGAGTCGCGGGCAGTTTTGCCACCTCTGAATTGGAAAAGGGTATAACCCTTATATATACAAAAAGAACTGTTTGTCGTTACCAAAAATTTGTTAGAATAGAGCCCAAACAAAACTTTGTTTTCTCTTAATAAAAATTCGTTTAAACGAGTTAAATTGCGAGCATTGAAAAAATGTAACATCGTCGAACAGGAATAAAACATGAGTTAACAATTCAGAAGCTTTTTTTGGAGGGGGTGGGGGTAATATCTTGCTTATTAATGAATATTTCATACCCTTGTGGCAAAACGAATGAGTAACTAGAAATAAATGAGTTTGAAACAAATTTGGTTTGTTTAATGAAACAAATTGACTTGTTTGATGGAACAAACAAGACTCTTAGCAAACAAAGTCAATTCTGAGTTTTAGAAAGTATTTTTCTCTGATAATTTATGAAGCATACGAAGAAACGCTTTAATGCGACATTGGTTATTGTTAATAAACGTACAGCAATATTGTATTTATGACGTTGGAAATGTTAAGTTCTAAAATTTCTCCTATATGAGCTGAACTCCACTTAGTTTCATCTAACAAGCGTTGTGGGCTACTAGGTAAGGCGTCGAGCTACCAACTACTCGACCCGAGTTTAAGTCTCCTCGGTACCGTCGTATTTTTATCTTCACTAGTGACAAACTAATTCAATTAACGACACTTTTGTTTAAAACAAGTAAAACTTCGTTTCGAGTCTTTTTCAATACTTCTTTTGAGCCACAAAGAAAGATTTTTCTCTGTGTACGACGTAGTTGTCAGGAATGAAGGCTAGCACTAGTTTATTGTTTCCTATCTCGTATTCTCGTGAATCACGATACATGATCGATCATTATACACACTAAAATGCTGCTATTATTATTATGCACAGGAACTTGAAACATAAGATTCTCAAACACGACGATTTGGTATTATTAATTTTATATTATTATGTTTTAATATTAACACCTCTATCCGCGGTAAAGCTAACCTGAACGATTGTGTCTCATTACGGCATTCCTCATGCCACCAAATGCTCGCGGTTAAAGCATGATTGCTTCTTCTAAGCCCAGTGCAGTTAAACTTGGAGTGGCAAGACTTTTTTCCAATTTGAAAGGATCTTACCTGACCAGTAGAGGTGTTCGGAATTTCGAAAATTCTGTATTCCGGAATTTCGAAAATTCTGTATTCCGGAATCAAGAAAATTCCGAATACGGAATTGATTTTGCACTTCCGAACACTCCAGTGTGAATGCAAGACACGTGCTACACAAAGTACTTGACGTCATGGCGCGTTCCTACAAGCCTATATCTTATTTTATCTGTTGACAATGTTGTTCCGGGAAACAGACAGAAGTTACCTTTCGTAAACTAACGTACGTTACTAACCTGGAGTTGCAAATGTGGAGACAAGGGAGTATGAACAATGCTGGTAGTTGCATCATAGGAATCCTAGAATAGTACCCAGAATCAGTTATACCATATTCCTTCTCCGTCCTTTTACCACAGACACAAAGTCATCACCTGAAAGCATTTGGCAGAACACACATTCAGGCAGCACAACGGTTCCTATGGAGCACTTAATCCATGTCCCTTTCAGTGTCTGCTATTCTTTCAGGATCCATTATGCAACCACGCGAAACATTCTTTATTTCATCCCCATCTTGCATCTGTGTGAGAAAACGACTTGTAATAAACGTGGTGTTGTTCTCTGATAGGAAATCATCCTCTGTTTCCCCTGTTCGACCCACATTCGCTGAGCAATTCTTGGGGAATCACTCATTTCACTCGGGGAATTCCTCGCACGCTTTTCCCTCTCTTCTTTCTTGTGCATTTTCTGAACAAGCAAGTCTGATTTCTTTGACGAAACGATGGGCCGCAAACTCTACAGCTATTAGTATGCGAATTAAATCGCCTTGAAATACAATTTTGGACGTCTTTGGGGCCCTCTAGCGCCGAAACTACGCATGATATGGCACGTGTTCATATGAACTTTTTCCTTGTTTTGATATGAGGATTCACCTCCCGAAGTTTGTACCAGAGGCCCTAAAATACCCTGTATATCCTCTCCCAACCCGTCTGGTCAGCGCGGGATCAGTAGACCAACTCCTCCCTTCGGGGAGAGGCCTCATCCACTAGTGGATTGAATATGGCTGTGATTTATTTATATATAAATGGTACCGATCTCAATCGGTAGATTTGTCTTCGAAATCTACCTAAAAATTGGACCAGACAGTGATGACAAGCGTGGAAAATAGAACCAAAAGTTTGGTCCATTAGATGAGACTGGAAGTGGTTGATCAGATTTAACAGTTTGCTGCAACTTCAGATATTGATCGAACACTCCAGTGCTTAGTGGGTCAGAATGTCGAAAACGTGGCGAAAATTAAAAAAAAAAAACTTTATAGTTAAGAACTTTGAACTAGTAATGTTGGGACTATTAAATCCCGTTCATAGAAACGGTCTATCATTTCTTACGACTCACAGTGGGGCGAAAGCACACAATTCTTGGCAGAAATTGGGAATGTGGAATATGTAGCAGGAAACTGTAAGGGAACCAATCAGTTCATTGTGTGCAGAGGCTATAATAATGTATTCAAAGTTTAAAAGCAAGATACAGACTTAATAGAATATTACAATCAAACTACAGAAAAGTACAGTGGGCAGGCGGCATCGAAAATTTAGAAGGAAAGACCTGTTTATAACAGTACGCCAGGAGGCTCATCTGACTCATCACTACTTTCCAGTGTATCAGTCTGGGACGCAGAATGTGGAGCGATTAATAAATTAAAAACATCCTTATGAAAATGAGACTCTTTCCTCTTTGGGACTTTACGTAGGCTTGTAATAAGAAGGTCTGATGTGATTAAAAATAAATGCAACACATCTTCGTTTGTCTTGGTCCGTGAAGTCTTACGAGCAAAGTATTCCCCGTATTGCTTGAAGTCTACATTCCGTGCCTGTTGACTGCATTGGGTACCAGGGGTATTTCGCGATGAATTTCTGTGCAATACCAAGAACATATTGAGGAAACATTTCGATAAGTATGTCATGACCACTAGCAAGTGTCTGCAGCACAGTCTTGAATGTTGACAACATCAACGTCAGTAATACTTGCGGCCAATTCTGGGTTACCAAAAAAACGCCTTGCTATATTTCCATCATTGCTGGTGCCAAATCCTGGCTTTCGTCGATCAACTAGTAATCCCATTTCATGTTTAAATCTGTCTTGAATACATTTCTTTCTATGTGCTATGATCTACTTATGCTCTTCTTCACGAACTTTCCACTTCCACAGGGACATTTTATAGGAAAGATGTAAGAGACATTTGAAGAACTGTATCCTTGATTGAAGAACTGATAATCCGATTTTTCTAAAGAGAAACGAAGTATTCCTAGGAGAAGCCCCTTCCAAAATATTTTCTCAATCCGACACTGGTCATACGTCATAGTCATCTCATCGTACGTCCACAATGTGAATATGTTATCAGCTAAATCACACATTTTATCATTTGCACGCCTGAGTTGCGAGCTGAGGCAGTTTCATCGTGCAATTAAGGGACTCATTTAAGAGATCCGGTAGCAACACTTTATACATTATCATACGCTATATTTCCAAATGGCGCAAACATGCGTAGGTTTTTTCTCTACAGGCAGAAAGAACAATGTTTACAATATAACATGTTAGAAAATCACAAACATGATCTGCCTTGCTATGTACTAAAATGCCATCCCAATGCTTGGCCATATGCTTTTGGTACCACATTAGTTTCCAGACCTGATTTTATGCAGTACTATTAAACATCACATTAGACATTCTAAATATATGAAACGATACACACCTGTGAGTGGTGTCCCCATGTTTGACAACCGATGCAGGCTTAGTCGTATGCAAACGCAAACCTGCTATCTTCTCGCACTGAGCAGCGCAGCGTCTCCCTGTCTCTGCGGATAATATCTTTAAGCTTGTGATGACGTCACTATGAACGCTTCACCGTTCCTTTCCTGCACACAATCTTACCTGGACACTATTAATGTTTCATTATAGAATATTATTTTCTTCACTCATTTACTTCATTTTTCGGGTTTCTGCCAAGAATGGCCTGGTTTGGCCCCACTGTGCGACTCTTGTATTTCAGGTCAAACGTAGCACTCATATGTGAGCGACTCATCAGGATAGTCGAGCGGAACACGTGGTGCGTCGTTGCCGTGAAATATCTTTGTGCTATGCAGGTGAATTAAAAAAAAAATGAAATGTAGGCTGCTTCAGAAGACATGTACTTAATTAAAAATGGCAATTTAAGTTTATAATCATATACCAAAATTAAAAAAAAAAGAGTCAACGTTCATACCGAAAAATGAATAAAATTATCATAAAATATAATGAAGTGAGAGATAAGTTACGTGTTCCACAGCATTCCGCTAAATTTCGAATTGTCTGATAAAGTGAATATTATTTGCTTCACGAATCAGCCTTAAAATCCAGCTACTACCAGCTACTCTGGTAATGAACCACATTTGAAGTGGCAGCTGCAATATTTCATTATTTAAACATTTTGTTAAAGTAGATTAAAAATTATAAAATTCGGTCCAAATTCATACAAATAACGTATTAAGCGATATCTATACTACAGGGTACGACAAAAGACAGGAGGAAGCAGGGACGTACACAGAGGGGTCCTAGAGGTCAGGATCCTTTCCCCAAAATTAAGACTTTTTAAAAGAAATTAATATCATTTTTGGCAAAATTTTAGGCTTTTACGTAAATTTCACATTCAGACAGTTCTCGGATATCGCCCCCCTGAAATCAACTTCTGGGTGCGTACCTGAGAGGAAGATAGTGCTCTCTCTCTTGAAGGGTTCGACGCATAACTTACAAAAAGACAGGCGATGCAAGGAAATACTGTCCTATCTTATTTGAATCACATGTTTTTTCTATTCCAGTTTAACGTTTCAAACTGATACTTTTACGATATTTTTTGTGTCGTATTAATGTTTATTAATATTTTTTAAATAAATAATTATAAATGTAATAAAAATTAGTATTTGCAGTAAAATAATAACATTATAAATACGCTACGCTACATAGATATATTCTTCATGGCCGCCATCTTGAAATCCATTATATTGAATCTTGATTGATTTTCTTAAATTGCAAGGGGGTCGTCGTATAATATGTCATTCTGGGCTAGAATTTTACGGGAAATTCGTTTCTGAAGTCAGTTTTGCCGTAAATGTAATATTGTGAGAGATAATGGTATGTGACGCTAGCATGGAGTAATGATGCAGTAGCCTATAGACACCCACTTCTTGTAGAAACAATGAAGGAAATTAATATAAATTATTATTTATGCATTTTATGATCTGCACTGTTGGATAGAGGAGATCTCGAGTCTTGGACGATAACATTTTGCTACAATTCTACTGTTAATGGTACTGAAAATTTCAAGCTCTAGATTGCATTTTCGTACGCTTTCGGCAGCTTATAGAGCCGAGAAGAAGCAGTTGTGCACCCTATATCATGTATGACTTTTTTCTCTTTCTTATTTTCATGTCAGAAATCTCGTGAAGTGGTTTTGTCGGTGTTACTCTGCAATACCCTGTAGATTCAGAACGAGTACTATCTCAGAAATAGGTTATTCTTGATAATGGCACTCATAAGAAGTTTTGCCGGCCGGGTGACCGAGCGGTCTGCGCGGTAGGCTATCGGCTCGAAGGTACTCGGTTCGAGTCCCGGCTGGGACATGGGTGTGGGTTTTAACAGCCAAAGGCGAATTGTGACGGGCCGCAGTTCAAAGTTACTAGACTGGCCCATATAAAAATAGAAGTTTGTTTTTATCATAAGAAGTTTCATTCAAAGGTTTAAATTATAGGGTAAACATACCAGCTATTGACACTTGTAGACAGTTGTTTTAACTCGAAGGGCAGATCTATTTTTCTGTTCATGTAAACTCTTAGATGTTTCCTGAAAATAATTTTACAGTGAAACCATCTAAATGCAGAACTTATGTATTCTATTATTAATTATTTTTTCGAAACAGTCAAAAGACCAATAGTTGCCACAATCTCTTCATGCCCACATACTGACACTTACAATCACTAGACGTTTTTTATTTTGAATTTCGAATTTATTTTAAGGCCTTTAGGCAAGGGCTCACTCAGGCCGTATGGATGATAACGGGATGCATTGGTGGAATGAAGAAAATGGGAGGAAACAGGAGCACCCCAAGGAAACCCACGCACACGGTGTTTGTCAACCACAAAGCTCACATAGCATAAGTAGGGATCGATCAGACGACCCTTAGCACCAGAGGTGAGCGCTCTAACAACTGAATCACTGTGGCCCCTATACGTTTTTGAGACCTGAAGACATGTACCAGTTATTAGCAGTGCTGAGACCATAAGGGGTCTCTAAAAATCCTACAATAATGACATTGTAGCGATAGATAACTGGAGGAAAACGGAAGTACAGTCCTTAGCTTACCTGCTTAAATTTGGATAGGTTAAATTTGTAACTTAACGACGCTTTCTTGAAATTATCGCCTTAACCAGACTAAAACAAAAATGATGTATTTCGTGTGCACAAGCAATTAAAAAAACAATAAGCAATGTGTCGGTAACAATATCAGTTTTGCCAAATTATTTTCGATTAAAAAAAAAAGAAAATCATGGGAGTGCCAATAACTGGCAGTGCCCAGTTCAGAGACGTTTACCCTAAATAGCGTTTCTCTGTTTTAAGATGACTAAGGCAGATGAAAACATTGAGCGCATTCAACC
Organism: Lepisma saccharinum; assembly: GCA_022664845.1. NCBI lineage: Eukaryota > Metazoa > Arthropoda > Insecta > Zygentoma > Lepismatidae > Lepisma > Lepisma saccharinum. The sequence goes on along the minus strand of JAGDQP010029202.1, from coordinate 10,650 downwards.
GACTAAGGTAAGCACTAAGCGCTGAGCATTTTAATCGTATTGGTTGCTACTTGTAGGAAAACCAATAAGACTCAAGTGCTCTCTAGGCACACCAATAAGATTCAAGTGCCCTCTCAGCGCTTAGTCCCACTTTAGACCGTTGAATGCGCCCACTGTTTCATAATTTGTCTTGAAAGAGTAAGATCGGCTTGATGGCAAATGTTGACAAACTCTTCAAGCAAAACAATGATGAAACAAATACGAATCTATTGTTTAGTCGAGTATAGTTTTTATTTTGTTTGGCTAACGAGATTACTTTATTATGGAATGTTCATTAAGATATTAGTTAAATTTTGGGGTCATCCATCACCACATTACTTTTTTTTAGCAATAGTATTAATAGTTTGATTAAGAGTTAAATAACACATTAATTTATTTGCTTGCTAAAATTTTAACGACTTAATATTAGCAGAATGTAATTACTAATTACAAATTACCAAGTTTTACTGGATTTCCCTGTGGATGACACCCGCTCCCTTGTAATCAAGAGATCTCGGATTCGATTCCCGGTGGGGACACAAGCAGTTGAGAACCCACGTTAAAGTGTAGGATCCGTCCTTAAAACGTCGTATTCATCCGATGGAAGGCAATGGCATACCACTAGCGTTTCAGCTATCCCAGGGACCTTAGGGTAAGAACCTGCCTTCGGACAGAACACCCTTCATTATCATCAAGTTTTAGTATATTGTGTATCAACGAACTTAAATTTTATGAGCTGTAAACTAATTTTAGATGTGTAGCATATTTATTAATTTTGAGTATAAATTATAAATTTAAGTTGTATTTTGTGACAGACGCTTATGTTAGGATCGCGAATATTTTGGCGCGAAACGGCTAAATTTAGAAAGTTTGACAAAACTGCTGAATTAATGTTAACTATTACCGCTCTAACCGGCTATTTAGGATTACTTTGGTAGACGGAATTTTTTAAAAACTTAATATAAAAACTTTATATATTAGTTATTTTGTGCGTATGTTAGAATTAACGATATTATTATATAAGTAGTATGTTATTATTATTTTTTACTTTTTTACTAACGTGGTTTACAATTTTATACCACGGGTTAACAAGTTATATGTTTTTTTTATTTTTAATGTTTCTTTTTGTCATTGCTTTTTTAACTACTGATATTTTTTTATTGTATTATGTATTTGTTGGGATCAACATATCTTTCACACAATAACAATTTTGACTGACCTGATGTATTGGTTTTTAAGATTTATTTTTGAGGATACCACACATATAACCAATCTTTCAATGGGCATGGACGGAGACGGTGAGCGACCCGATGCTAAATGAGGAATTGAGCATATCTGCAATGGAGGCGATCCAGAACCCTCAAGGAACTGTAGAAGGAGTCGTCATCGTAGAATTATTGCGGCAGATTAAATGATGCGACGATCTGACAATCACTTTCCTCTATCTCAATTTTACGGTCAGATTCAGCTTGCCCAAAAAGGACGTTCTTGTAGAGATCAAGTAGAACCCTGACGAGCATCCAGCCGGTTACTTTCTGCAAGGACCACCGGACTTTGAGGTGCTGTCACTTGATATAGTGTTGAAGTATAGCTGTACGAGAAGTGACGTAAAGTTTAAATTATCGTCCGGAAGTTATTGAGCTATGTGTATGAAATTTTGCCAGTATATTTACTGGTCCTTATGGACATGACGTAGACAAACTTAACTTCTTGCGTCCTTTCGTTTCTTTATATGTTGCACTAGATGTCAGTAATCTGCAAGGTAGAGAAGATTTAGGTTCACAGCGTCATAGAGTTCCTTCATTTGAAGGTGAACAGCGCCCCGGAAATCCATGATGAAATAATGGCTATTTATTGTAGAGGCAACACATTTTCGTAAAGTCTCTGGGTTCGGCTGCTAGTAGAAGTCAGCAAGCCTATGATAGAGAGGGAAACAGAGGGAGGAGAAGGATACGCGCAAGTATGTGCGCTGTAGTCATTCAAAGTCGTTTGCTGTGAAGGCGAACACCTCCTGGCGCGGTGGTTCAAAAATTGTCCTCCACGGTTCCTCACAGTTTCTTCGCTGCCCGCCTGATTTTGTTGTTTCGAGCGGGCGAAGGCGAATGCTTATACCGTCTGCTACTCATTCCCCAGCAATGTTGTTGTAATGTCATGTGATAGAAGTAGATTCGCAACCAAGTTGTATATAATGTGCTCTCAGAGACTTTCCGAAATTGTGTTGGCTCTACTGAGTGCCCGTCACATGACACTGTTGTGGGGTGGAAAAGGAATTTCCAAACTGCCACATGTCCGTCATAGACGATTCAAGAGCTGGAAGACCATCATGCACGAACGATGAAGTAAATGATGTATTTCCTCTGGAAGACCAACTGGACTTCTCTAATGATCGTCAAGTGAACTGGCCTTTGTTAAGGTAGTGTGTGGAAAATTATTCACGAGCAACTACACATGTCTAAGGTGACTGCACGGTGGGTTTTCCAAAGGTGTTAATCTCCTTATGGGGCAATACACTACAACTCACTCAAGTTGCGGTTGAGAAAGCAAGGTAGTATGGTCTTGAAATCTTGCAGTATTTTGCCTATTCTCCCGATCTCATCCCGAGTGGTTCTTGTTGTTCCCAGAAATAAAACATCGTTGCAGGTTCAGAGATTTAACAACACAAATGACATTATTCAAGAAATAGAATAGTAGTTTTCAACGGAATTTGCAGACTTCTACAATGAGCCACCTTCGGAAGTTCATGAAACGCTGGAAAACATTAGTGACTCTGGACGGTGACTAATAAAGTTTCTGTCTCGTTTCCCTCATGGCGATAATTAAAACTTTACGACCACTCCTCGTATAGTCTGATCCTAAATCTATTGAGTGCCAAAGAGACTTGGTCTAGATAGTAAGAAAAAGAAAAGAGAGTTTGATATGAGATCGGCGATGGACAGCCAAAAGGCAGTGTATTACTGGGCGTTATTCTTACTATGTCCTGCCCTTTAGGGTTTGTTGTTACCTGATGTTAAATAAATAGAAAGAGCAGTAAAACTTAAGGGAACAACAACACATATTTACTTGAAAAGTCAATGATTTTGAAAGACTGATAAAGTATTTCTTACGTGACTTCAATGTTGTTTCATTTTTATACGAAAAACATGAATTCTGATTATTTGGAACACTCACACAATATGTGATACATTTTTTATATGGCCTATATCCGAAGGAACTTGTTGACAAGGGACAAAGAAGAAAACGTAGAAGAAAATAACATTTCCATTGTTATTGACAGACATACCAGGAATTATCAATCAATACCTTTGTGTGGGCAGCCGCCCAATACCGAAATACAGATTACGTCAACAAACAATGTAGGTTATACAAATAGAGACAAAGAACAATGTTACCAAGAGCGAGACCGAGGTAAACTGCTACTGACATCATACATATTTTTCCTTGCTTTTCCTTTTTGCATTCCAAAACGAACATTAAAGATGATCTGTTTGTCTGTCTAGCTGATGCTTTATCCTGTATGTTTGATGACCTAACAAATGAATCTTTCAGATCCTGAAACAATTTTATTTAGGAGGTTGTTGTGCATTCTTTTTCCGTATAGCTGGCAGAACATACTTCAAAGATGATGGTTCCTTGAACCTCATTGCTAACCCCCTTAAAATTTGTTATTTCTTAGAACATTGTTTCAAACTAATGTGTGCAAATCAATTTGAGATAAAGAAACAATTAGCGTTTGCTTTGCATTCGAGAGGTCCGGATTTGAAGCCAGCTGCAGACCATCCTGACTGAGAGTTTTCTAGGGGTTTCCTCTAGTCACTAAATGCAAATGCCACGTATCTTCAAACTCAAGGTCCTGACCGTCTTTCTCCCGCGTTCCCCTACCCTATCCCGATCTGAGCTACACATAGCTAAAGGCCATAAATCAATGATTTAATTCAATTCAAAATCCGGCCTGAGCCAAAGTTGTCTAAGACCATAAATTCAACTCAATTCAGTTCCAATTCAATGAATTAATTAACTCAGAACACCTTTCATGTGGGATTAATGCGAGAGTGAGCTGCTCTCTATTTATACAATTCATTTCACCTAGAACAGAGAACTTACGCCGAATGGTTTCGGCGCTCAGTCGATTTATGATAATATCTTCTGTGATTCTCCAAGGATTGGAAGAGGTGATAATGTTGACGCAAGGTCCGGGGAGTACGGTGAAGGGCTCTGTGACTCCAAGGTAAGTTGCTGTATGGTATCACTGGCCACATGCGCCACACGTCAAGGATTGTTATCACGGAACAGTACATGCTTACGATTCACCAATGCAGGCTCTTTCTGATGCAGTGCCTGTTTCATACGTTCCAACTACGAGGGGCGTTCCATATTGATTTACACTTTATTTTTTTCTTCTTTCAGGGTCCACCATTGAGCTCGTCCTGAAAGTTGAAAGAAAGTAGTACTTAGGTCTGCCTTCAGATGGAAGAACAATACAGAGACGTGTAATCCCCGTACCCTGCAGCACATTTCAACAAACAGCTGTAAGTACGTGAGCGGACAACATGAAAGGTGATCAGCAAGGACAGCGCTGGACAACGTGGTTTCTGTGGAAAGAGGGTGTACACACTGCGGAAATTCACAGGCGATTGGTGGCAGTGTGTGGAGAGTGCGCACCGTCACGTAAAACCGTATACAACTGGGTGAACGGCTGGAAAAGTGGCCGCACATCAACAGCGAAGGAAACCAGTTCTGGAAGGAAAGTGACTGTGACAACAGTAGTGATGAGCACAAGAGTCTTGGTCTTGCAGTTTTGGTCTTGGTCTTGCATGCAAGACCAAGACCAAGACAAAGACCAAGACCAAGACCAAGACCAAGACCAAGACCAAGACCAAGACCAAGACCAAGATCAAGACCAGGGATACCGATGCAAGACCAAGACCAAGACCAAGACCGGCCTGCAAGAGTCTTGCACAGGCCTATTTGAATATTTTTAGAACGTGGAAAGGAAGGGGAAATAATTATATACTTCACTTGAATTTCTTTACCTTCTGTAAAAATACCCCTGGAGTGAAGGTGTTCCGAGAATCAGAGTTTTGCAAACAGTGTGAGTGGATCTGAGAATCATGCCGTTGTTACTGTAGGACAAACGTCCTTTTCTGAATCGATTGTTATTTTCTGTCAGTTCTGTGGTTGGGTGCATGAAAGCAATACCCACATATTTGCCAAAGATGATATAATGCTACAAACGTAATCTTTAATCTATCACTCCCTGAAACCATGAATTTTGTTTAAGTAATTATAGCCTAGTGGACCCATAAGGATATAATATATCTTAAGCATATTATGCTTAAGAGTTTCCTGTCACCTTTATTTTCTCGGAATAGCTTTAGTGTGTGTTATTGGATTCATGCACGTAGCCACAGAGTTATTACTACTTGTTCTCAAGTTTCATGTGCGTCTTCTTAATCGAAGTCTCTTGCACCCCTTCCCCCCACACACAGAAATAAATTAGTAATTGGTGCGGGTTACGATGCATTAACACGTTCTGAAACAATTAGTATCTCTTATCTTGAGGTCTCCAAAAAATTAAACACCATTTCACAGGTGCGTGCTATATTGAGTAAGCCTGAACCTTTCACCTTCGACCTGGTCACGTTTGTCAGTACTTACTGGGGAAAAGATCGCAGAACCCTGACGTGATGTAAGAACTGGATGACGACGTTTTGTTTTTCACACTCCAGTCGGTTTAGGTAGCAGGGGCGACGAGACGCCACAAACGTGTGATTCGTGGAACAAAGTGGTAGTCTTTCCGATTATCAAATATTACTGAATTCACCTAATTCTCTTTGGCTTGGAAACAAGTGAATGTATTTTTTTTGTACCATTTTGAATTGGAAGATTGTGTTCCAGTATGAGTGACAACGACTCAACAGATTTGTCACCAAGTGATGGCAGCAGTTTTGTATTACCAGACGAGAGTAGCAGTGAGAGCTGTCAGAGTCCTGCACATGAAACGGCAGTAAAGCGCAAGAAGAAATTTACAGAATCAAGAAAACAATTGGCGGGTGCAAAAAGTAAATTCAGTGCATTTTTCGAAGTGGTTGCGGGAAGTGGGGGGCACCCCTTTGGCTTGTGCAAACTGTGCAAACCCTCAAACAAGAAAGTTTCAATAAAAATGAAAAACAGAAACACTTCTGGGCTGAAGAAACATCTCCTATCAGTGCATAAAAACGAGGTGCAGGAACTGTTTCCAAGAAAACAACAGCAAACTCAAAATGTTACAATTGCAGATTTCTTTAAACCTACTGGACAGGTGAGTACTTCTATATTGAATTTATTTAATAGTGATTTAGACATTATTATCGTGACATCTTTGAAGCAGCGGGTTTAAAACAACTTGCGGGGGCGTTCTTCACCTTTAACTGGCACAACAGGGCTTGTGCAGAAATCGCTTTGCTATTTAGGTTCTGTTAATGTATTGAGGGCCAAAAGTCTTAGGAGTTAGGACAGTGAAATAAAAAGAAATGCGCGACAGATAGAAATGAAACGTCCCTAGATATGTTAGACGATCTGTCCCAAACCTTTGGCCATAGATGCCTGTTAGGCTTAAATAAATTCAAATTTGTAAGTAATTATACTTACTATCACTCTTCTGCCAGAACTCGATTGAGCCATGACTAGTCTCATTATCGCCAATTGTCTAGGTTTGTGGACATGAGTGCTTCTTAGACGAAAAGAACAAGACTAAGTTTTAGTTAAACACAATATCCATGTATGTTTGGTCTTCCTTTGGAACTTACCTGGAGCACGGAGAATGGTAAATAATTGGAACTGTCTAGAAGATGACAGAGAGCATGAATTGTTACAAGGTAAGAACTTTAATGTCTAAGTTATTTTCGCCATCATTTTCGATAACTCATGATTGCATTCTGTAAAATCTTACGAAACAGTTGTGTGCCTAAAACAGCAAGTAAACTAAAAGTAAAATAATAAAATGTTAGTGAAGTTGTTCAAATTAAAGGGAAATTGAACTTCGGAGTTATATTATGAACATTTGCATGATGATAAACAATATTACATTAAACCATATTTCCGTTACTATTGACGCATTACGGCAGGCAAGGATACGCATAGCTTTTACTATTCCCTATATCCGGTGTAAAATTTACGTATAAACTTCTTAAAAGCAAGACTTGCAAGACTCTTGCAAGCAAGACCAAGACCAAGACCAACACCGCTACGGTTTTGGTCTTGGTCTTGCATTTGCTCATCACTAAACACCAGTGAACAGCGCAAGAGTGGAGCTGCTTATTCAGGACAACAGATGCATCACGTTCACGGAACTGGAGGAGGCCACAGGACATGCCAGAAGCACTCTGTACCGCATAGTGCACGAACACCTTAAGATGGGTAAGGTGTCTGCCAGGTGGGTTCCAAAATCCCTGAATGCTGCACAAAGACAACAGCGCAAGGACGTGAGCAATGATCTTCTGGAACGCTACAGCCAGGATCCAGAAGGCTTCATGTCCAAACTCGTTACTGGCGACGAGACTTGGCTGCACTACCATGAGCCACAGACCAAAGCTCAATCAATGCAGTGAAAGCATCTAGGCAACCCTTACGCCAAAGAAGTTCCGTACACAGCTCTCCGTAGGCAAACGCATGGCAACAATCTTCTGGGACAAGGATGGAATCATATTCATTGCCTGGCTGGAACCCGGGACCACCATTAAGAGCGAGTCATACGTAACAACGCTTCGGAGTTTGCGTCGTGCAATTCAGAGGAAACGACCAGGAAAATGGGCGAAAGGTGTGCTCCTGCAACACGAAAACGCTCGTCCACACACGAGTCGGGCAACCACGACTGCCATTAATGAGCTGGGATTCCACGTGCTTCCACACCCATCTTATTATCCTGACTTGGCCCCTTCTGATTACCACCTCTTCAGGGTATTGGAGAAATCGCTGCGTGGACATCATTTTACCGACTTCCAGGAACTACAAGACGCTGTCCAGACGTGGGTGCGACAGACTCCGAAAAAGTGGTTCGCAGAGGGCATAGAGAAGTTGCCACATCAGTGGCGCAAGTGTGTAGTTCTTAATGGAGACTATGTTGAGAAAGTGGATGTATCTGCCGAGGCATAAAGGTTCTTATAAGTGTAAAAAAAATAAAGTGTAAATCAATATGGAACGCCCCTCGTACTTCAAATACATGTCCGCAGTGATGGTTTGGCCATTTTTTAGGTCCATAGCCTGTGGGCGTCCACTGCAGGGTTCATCACACAGGGAGAAATCTACCGATTTGGATATCTGGAACGAAGGCCTGGTAGTGCGTTTATTCACAGAATGATCCTAATGGACTTGACGTATTCCACGGCTTGTTTTGGCTGTGGACTAAGCCCACCTTAAAGTCATAAAGCAGACAACCCTGAACGAACTGCTTCGACAGCTCCGTTAGTTCTCGCCACTACTCGAGCTATGACTACTGTGAGTGCGCAAAGTGTTTGTCTTGGTTACGGTAAACGTTCCCGCACTTACTCCGATCGCTTTTCCAGAACCCGAGGTACTTATTTCCGTATCAGTGATCACGTCTTCCCACGCGTCATCAAAAACGGTAAGAAATTTTTTGGTTACATTCTAGTTATATCTGTAGTCAATCTGCGGTCTGAATTACGCAACGAGTTGTCGGGATGCCCTTGTTACTAACGAATGCGTGTTCGTTTCGAAATCGGGAAATCCGCGACCGGTCATCCTGACCGAGTTTTTCGTGGTTTCCCTCGAAAAGCTTTGTAAACTTTATTTTATATGGACCACTTCCGTAACTATAGACTTTGGATCATCAAGATGATACGAATGTAATGAGTTTGAAATCACAAACATCCATGCCCCAGGCAAGATTCGAACCCATAACCTCATGAACTGGTGTCTCTCGGCTACGTGAGTCAAATATTGTAATGATACGTTGAATAAAGGACAAGGTCGCTACCTTCACTTTTGTTGCGATATGAAAAAGGAATAGTATAATCGGTGCGCCACACTTTGTAACTAACATAATCTATATACTGTAAATTTGGTTAGAACATCGATTTTGTTAATAAAAATATACATATTATATTCTATAAGCAATGTTAACTTGAAAAATTATTCGTACGTTGTCTAGCGTTCAGATGCATCGAAATATGGATTATGTTACCGGCATCTATTGTCTAATGAATGCATTGTGCTTCTACATAGAGTTCAAGTTTAAATACGAACTTAATTTAAACTTCTGATATAAGCGATGTTTGTTGTACAGATGGATACATTTTTCGAAAAACTGGAAAATTCATTTTCCGGAAACCGGAAAATTCAGAACGGAAACAGAAAATTTTGTGGAAAACGAAAAAAAATCCGTAAAAGCGAAAAATATTATTTCAGGAAACCGGAAAACTATATTTTCAGGAAGTGGCCATCCATAGTCTGTTGTTCATGTAAAAATCTTTATATCTAGAGTGACCTGATTAAAATACTTAAGATTTTGCTAAAATGTATTATGAGTTTTCTGCGAAAATATGGGTGCTGTATGCGTTTTCTTTCTTCACACGTTAATCACATAGTTATTTAATATTACCTACTTAGAAATTTGTTGCAGTTTCATGTACTTGGAGGCCATATATAGAAATCGGCAAAGTAGTATAATGGGGAATATCGCCCGAAAAAATACAGTAAAACTCCGAAATACGAACGATTCTTGTTCCCCTTTTAGCTTACAGTAACTACATCCCCGAATACCATAATCTGACCATTTCAACTCATTTTATAAATTACCCTTGTTAAAAGCGAACCAATTTTACAATTGTACAGGGATATCGCCCGAAAAGTAGGTGGGTCCTGAACCACCTGCTTAGCTTCCTCCATTTCTGTCCTAGATTACAATAACTACATGTCTGAATACAGAAATCCAACAATTTTCAAGGATTTTATAAATTGCCCTTGTTAAAAGCGAAGCAATTTTACAATTGTACAGGGATATCGCCTGAAAACATAGGGCGCCTTTTCATGTCCGCTGGCATTGTGTGCGTTACATGCGTTGACTGCGTTAATCCAATTTTCTTAAAGAAGGCTTTTCTGTACACGCTCACCGCCTATGGTGCATTAAATGTTGCAGAAATTAGCATTTTACCTTACATTATAGTAATAACCATGATTTATACAGTAGTCGAGGATAATAATATGAAAAATAATCAACGATCAATAGGGTACCAGCTTTTTTGTCCATAGTATATACTATATGCATTAGTTAATAGTATCAAACATGAAATACTCAATAATCAATCTGTTAACAAGTTTTCAGTCATTTGATATTGCCTTCAATGTCTTGTATTTTATTGTTTTAATCCAGCAATTACTTCTATTTTAATTTTATTTTATAATTCAGATAAATGTCAATTATTTTATGAACACCCTATAACGACCACTCATTCGAAATTAATATTGTTGTATTATCCTGTCGTAAGATGAATTCAATATCAAATCAAGAAGACATACGCTAGATATGTCGAAATGATTGGACGGAAGTGACTTAGCAAGACTCGAACCCCGGTTGTCTTTCTCAGTGCTACTTCCAAGACCACAACGCCAGTGTTGAACGATACTGGATTTAAATGA
>JAGDQP010029201.1:11703-23542 GCA_022664845.1 Lepisma saccharinum | reverse complement strand
GTACTTGAATTACCAATTGTATGTGAAATAACAAAGCTCTGATTTTATTAACCATTATGTAACTTGAAAGACAATAACTACCCCATTAGACGACAACAATAATATGCAAGTAAAGTTAGCAAGAAACAATTAAACATTAGAAAATATAAGAAGGATCTCTACAGGTTACATGGTAATATGGCGCAAATTTTGATAAAAGAAGTGGAAACCCTCTACGTTATATATATAATAATCAAAACAAAATATTTCTTATGTTGTCACAAGGCCATAAGTGTATTTAATTCAATTTAAACGAAGTCAAATCTGAAATAACTCTATCTCCAGCTTATTTGTCTGAAATGCTACCCTCTCTTAGAAACGGAGGGAGCACGAAATGTAATTAAACAAGTCATTGTTTTATAGATAAGAACCATAGCTCTATGTGCAAGGTTTTCATTTAAGACCTATAAAACCAAGTAAGAGGCAACACAGTCTTGGGACTGTACACATAACCTACCGCCAGGATTCAACAGCGAACAACCTGTTTTGATGATCAATATTTTGTTGAAAAGAACAAACTGTGGTCAGACTTTTCAAACAACACCTCAGCCACCTAAGTTATAAACTATCCCAATTACCAAAAACCGCTCCTGCAGTGCGTATGATCTATACAGGTTTAACTGACCTCAACGAGACCTTTCCAACAACACCTTCCTAGCCCTAGTAGTTTCTGAGTTGAAAATGTCCCCGTATCTCTGACAACGGCCCTGAGATCTGGATGAATGATAAGGTTTGAACTCGTCTTACCTAGGCCTTTCCAATGACAACTCAACCACCTTCCTAGACAAAGTAGTTCCTGAGTTGGAAGTTGTCGACAGACGGACACAGCGGGCGCAAACTTTTTTTTTTTTTGCAACACTATGAATGGCTTATATTTTTTTCTTAAAGAAATAGAAAAAGCTAATCAAAACTTGAAGGACATATTAGTTTTAAAGTCACGAGGTTATAAACATCGTATAAATCAAGTCTGCTTGTCTGAAATCAGTTGCAGTTTACTTCTGTTCATTAAGGTCATACACTGTAAAAATAGGGGACACAACGCTCATCCAGAAAATGGAGGCAGCTGAGCTGCCTCCACTATTTGGCTTAACCTACATTCAGCCAGTTTTCGGTTGAACAATATACTCTATAAAATTTCAAAATGCGCATATATGTCTTTTCCAATGTATTTCTTTTCCAACGTAGAATCAGAACATCTTTTGAAAGTACAAAAGAAGAAAATGTAATGTTCCTTTAAAATTTAAAATTAAAAAAAAAGAAAAGAAAAAAGTTCAGGTGGTCGGGTTTCGATCCAGGGTCCACTAGCACACTGATCAGATGCTCTAGTCACTTAACTACGAGGGCAGTTGATGTTTATGGCTTTCCGAGTGATATTCATAGCTAGGATTTTACTGCGCAGGAGGTTAATGATTAACATGTTGTAGATTTTACTACGAGGAAAGTCTGGAGAAAAAAAAGGAGAGATACGTTTGTTACTGTGTAAACATTTATACCCAACTTAATTCCTCTTTTCGCCAATGCAATCATGTCGTTCTCGATCCACCAGTCAACTGTTTACTGTTCACAGTGTAACAGCAACATAAACACTCAAAATGGTGGGGCGTTCGGTGACAAGTAAGTAACTTTACTCCTGTTTCTGGATTATAAAATATCCAACCAAGGCTTAAACTTCATCCACAAAAGTACGTAACCTCAAAACGGCCAGTTTAGCTTACACTTCGACCAGAAAATGACCGGATTTTAATCGCAAAATAAGTTGAACGTTCACCGACGAAACACTTTGGCCAGTTTCAGCCAAATTTCAGTTAACATTAAGCCATTACAAAGAAAATGTTAAACTTTAAAATGAAGTTAAGGTTACCAGTCTTTCCACTAAAGGGCTTACACTATATCCACATTTAAGAGGAAATGCAACAAAACGCCAATTTTCGACTTTTGTTTCTCCATAAAGCGGAGTAACTTTCATCCATTTCGTGTTTCCACTTTTTACAGTGTAGCAGAAATTCTCACTATGGACAAAGCTAAGCAAATGAAAAGGGCCTACAATGTTTCAAGTCATAGTTCTCAGACTGAGGATTACAACGGTGTATACCGAGCAGCCGTGGCTCAATGGTAGAGCATTGGCTTAGCATCCGAGGTTCCTGGGATCGTTCCCAGCGGTCGACAACCCTGACTTAGGATTTCCCTCAGTCACACCAGGCAAATGCTGGAATGGTTCCTACAAAATAGGCCCTTGCCGTCTAACTTCCACAATACTCTCCCCAATCCTATCGCGGCCTGGGTCTCAGATGCCTAAAGGGCTTTAAAAATGTACTATTCGAACGATGTATGGGTCGAGTCTATTTGACTTCTAGTCAAGGGGGACGAGGATTGAAGGACAGACAGGATAAGCTTCCCTCTAATCATGCGCGCGCTAACAAGAAGCAATAATTTTATTGTATAAACTTAAAGCGAACCCGATGAGAACGTACCGAACTATGCATATATTTAAACTAGCGTAAATTCTTTAAATACAGAAAGCTAAGGAAAATAAAAGGACACTTTATTTTCAGAGATCAGATTATAAGCTATATAAATCGATGTCGTTGGGCTCAATGCTTCAATAAGATTCTTTTGGTTGAACGCTAGCCGACGTTACAGACTGACGAACGAATAAAGTGTGATTGAAATGGATCAAATATTTTTTGACTTCACTCAAACTAATGTAACCACACTTTTTCTACAATGTACTCAAAATTAGAAAATAATTTTCCACCTATTTATAACTTCTCAGAATTGACTAAAAATTGTGGTATTCATATCAAAATATTGAAGTATAATTCTTGTATATTTTTTTTAAAAAAATAGTTATCCATCTTCACATCCATAGCGCTTCCAATTTCAGTTCTCCACTCCCATAGTTTTCGATTAGCTGCAGAAAGTGTGAAAATGTCCAATTTCTCCCACACCTTCTTTTTTAAAATCTTACACGCATAACGAACGCAAAGAATGGGATGGGATGTGTTTCATTTACAGTGGGCTAAATAATTGCTTAAAATTAAGGTGTTGTGCTCTTGGCCTAAGCAGTAAAGAAGCTTGCAAAACATAAAAGATTTCCATATACCCTGGGCGCCACTCCCTATGGAGAATAACAGAGTCGGATAGAATTACGTTACCTAACAATATTCCAAGGGCCAATAAATGCACTTGCAACAAAAAAGGAGAGACAAAGCTCTTTGGAACCAATAGTGCAAACAACAGACAGGGAAAGGTGAAATATCAAGTCGAGGACGCCTTTTCGGATTTCATACCTGTTAATGTTTAAATTGCTTCGTGCGGGACTCGAGCACACTTTGTATGTTCAGCGGAGAAAAATGATGACAGAATTTGCTAACACAGATTAGTTTCGCCGGCCGGGTGGCCGAGCGGTCAGCGGCAGTAGGCCATCGGCTCGAAGGTTCCGGGTTCGAGTTCCGGCAGGGGCATGGGTGCAGATTTTATAAAAATATAGTTTACAAAGTTTTTAAGAGATTAATTCCTTAAATTAACATTATGCGACGCAGAATATCTTTCCTTGCCTTATGGATATGCAACCCTCTTCTCCTGACTACGCTGCGGGCTGCCTATCCACCGTTTCCATGGTAATGAAGGAATAAAACCGAAACCACAGAAATTATCTACCTTGACGGTCGCTTAATAAATACGTCCATAAATCTCTTAACTCTGATAAAAGAAATTTCCGCTGTAATGATTATCCAATAATGTAGTTATATTTAAAGCTGAGCGGTTAAGGATTTGATAAATAAATGATTTGACTATATACGTACTAATTAATGTATTGGTAACTAAGAATTAAAAAAAAAAAAAAAAGGTTACATTATATACAAAAGGATTATTCGAAGATGACTGATATGTCTACATCGTTTATATTGTCGATGCAAATTTTAACGTTAAATGAATTTCAACATTACAACATATTTGAATAGACTTCTGATACTTTTGGTTCTGATAGATAAAATTTTTTGAGGAATTTATCACGGGCTTCGATTTCATTGAATAACATTGATCGTTTACCGGCTTCTCGAACATTAATTATACTTTCGCACTACAATACCCACTACTTCTTTCGTCAGGTTGTAGGAGATCTACCGAAAAGATTTGAGGAGTTCGTGACTTCGTGCCACAACATGCTTTGGCTAGATATGCACAGAAAAACATAGGATAAAGATAAACTTTACAATCAATCACTATTTAGGATCAGTACTGAATTGTTTGATTGAAGAAACTCTTCCTCTCCGCTTAGACTTTGTACGTTATTGAGGTTTAAATTATGGTAGAAAGAGAGAGATCACGACCTCAAAAGATTTCTACACTAATAACTTACACATTACTGCCTTTGATGTCCAGAATGTGTCTTAATTAGGGTTAGTGATAAGCTTTGATGTCTTATTTCGTATCTATTAGCCAGACTTCCATGTAAAACACGTTTTCTACTTGTACTCTCTGTATTAAAAGAATCTGGTAGAAACTACGACCTTTGATGTGCCATTTCTTTCATTTCTACAGCTACTAAATCGGAAACAGAAGGACTTACCTTATCATTTGTCAACAGAAACATCTTACGAAATTTAACGTGGAGATATCATTTGATGTTGCAAATATAAATTCCAATTTACTTGTTGGTCTGTCAATTTTTAACATAATGTGCTCAATCCTTTTAAAAAAAGTGCTCGGTCCGTTGCAGAACGGACTAGTGCAAGGATTTATTACATCTATACACAAATAAGAAGAGGAAATTTGGTGCCTTTCATGTCCTAAGTAATAGCCCTTCAAAAGGCATTTCCTTTCTTTGGTATCTTTGATGAGTACCATAATTAATCTACTTCTTATTCTAAGATATTTGTTCTGCTACGGAGCATTAGATAGATAAGAATGAAAGATTTGAACAGGCCTATATTTGCATCGTAATATTCAATAGTTTACATACATCAGGACACTATTCAATCACGCTCATCCAGAGTTTACAACCGGGTTATATTTCCGCTTCCGTAATTTTTTTCTACATATTTCCTAAGCTCAAGGAATCGCTTATTAATACACTGTAAATCACGTCTGTGTTTTATATTACAGCGTGTAAGTAGTATTGGCATTACATATTAATAAAAATCCACCAAACCATATTTTAAACCTTATTTATTATGGAACGTTTTAATAACGCTATGTTTATCTTTTTCCACCATTCATTATCACTGTTTCAAAATTTTGTAGAACGTTTGAACAGTGAGATGCTAGATGACTAAAACCGATATAACCAAGGCGTTTTTGAAACGTTCCATACTACAAGTCTTGAAGAGTTTGGTTACTTTTTATTAATAAGTAACGCACGCAAATAATCAAAACTTTACTCGTTTGAGGTGTAATAAAAACTGTAAATAACGAAGTATGCTGTTGTACAATATAGTCTTGTTTCATGTTATTGATAGCGAATTCATATTTCCTGCTTCTATAGCATTCACCTAATAAATAACAAATCAAAACAATGCATTTTATGTCTCCATCTGTATGCTTGCGGCGCGGTAATACTGATTATTTTAGGAACTAGCTATGCACACTGGTAAAAGCACACTCTTTAGTACTCTGAAAAATAATGATTCTTTCAAAGAAGAAACATAAAATAAACGTATCTAAAACACAGCTTTAAAAGGCATCGTTTAAGGCAAATATTAAAAATGTTTAAAACAATCGCCTCTGTTTAAAACATTTGTGTAAAACATTTTCTTTTAAACATTCCAACCGTGGTGCTTGCCAAACACCGTGTGCGTGATTTTTTTCGGGGTTGTCCCGTTTCCTCCCACTTTCTTCATTCCATCAATTCATCTCATTATCACCCATCCAGTCTCAGCCAAAGTTGCTTAAAGGACTTAAAAATTCAATTCTAATTCTAAGAGGGAGAACTACAATATTTATCCAAGTACGAATAAATAAAACTGTTGATATGCGTGGGTACAAAAGTTGATCTCAATGCTTCTGACTATGCAGCAATGATGACATGAAATGCATGTGAACTAGGAGGACTGACTTCAAAATTAACAGAGGAGAAATTAATAATTGAGGAAGACAGATCAACAACTTCCGGGCTTTTTGTTTCCTTGCCACACACGAACGGAACATAAAAAAAAATACGTAGTAATGAAGAGAGAGATCAGATCCAAATTAAAACAGCAGACTTACAAAAATCTGGGATTGTACTTAACATGATATACGAGGGGGTATCGTAAAGTTTTAATTATCACGCGGAAGTTATTGAGTTATGTGTATGAAATTTTGCCAGTGTATTTAGTGGTCCTTATGTACATCTCTCTTTGTGTCCTTTCTTGATCTTCCGCACGTCGTCATTGTAGAAGTCTGTAGATTGCGTTGAAAACCACTGTCCCATTAGTTGAATGACGACACTTTGTCGTTAAATCGCCGAACCCGCAATGCATTTTTCATCTCTGAAAACAGCAAAAAGCTACTTATGACGAGACCGGGAGAAGAGAGAAAATACTGCAAGATTTCAGTGCCATAGTACCTTGATTTCTCAACCGCAACTTCACTTGGCTGGTGCATTGTCCGCATGAAAACACCTTCGGTGAACACACCGTGCAGTCACCCTAGACATGAGTAGTTGGTCGTGAACAATTTTCCACACACTGCTGTAACTAAGATAAGTCTCATTCATGATCATTTGGATGGTTGCTCGTCGGTCTAATAGTATAAAGTCCTACGCCTTCTTCACTGTGGCAGAATCGTCTGCGAGTGATGGTCTTCCACTTCTTGGATCGTCTCTGAGGGACATGTGGCCAGTTTGAAAATTCCTTTTCTACCTCACAACAGTGTCATATGACAGGCTATCATTTCCATAAACAGCCATCATTTCATCATGAACTTGGCGGGCACGGTTCAACTTCAAATCCAGGAACTCTATCTCACTGCGAGTTTCAATTTTCTCCATCGTGCAGATTACTGACATCTAATACAACGTGCAAAGAAACGAAAGGACACAAAGAGTTCAGTTTTCCCCCGTAATGTACATAAGAGCCACTAAATACACTGGCAAAATTTCATGCATATAGTTCAATAACTTCCGGGTGATAATGAAAACTTTACGATACCCCCTCGTATGTACTTAAAAAATCTGGGATTGTAGTTACCCAGTTACTTTTCTCAAGGAAAATTTCGTGAAAAGAAAACTGTCTGGTATAGGGATAATTTCTTGCACCTCGCACCTTTCTTTTTAGATCAGTTAGCTGCGAACTACATTTGAGAATCCGCATGCAGTAGTTAGGTCCAACCAATTCATCGAAAATATGTATTGCTTACATTTATTGTTAAAGATACCACATTTGCACGAAAAGAGAGCACAGGAAAACTAATGCATTAGATTTTCAAATATATATTTACAGTCTTTGGTAAGAATTCTAGCTTAGAAAATATATGTAATGAGTTTCATATAAAATAATGGAAGTTTAATGAACTTTAAAACCAGGTTATTTCATGTGTGTTCTTCACATAATTATTCTATGAAACATCGATGGTCGTTCTTACACATGAATTTACATTGAATTATATACAATAAATTGATTATAGCAACAATAATTTAATAATTATACTGGACTTATATAGTGTGAAGTACCTCATTTTTCACTGTCACATTCAAAATTCAAAGTCTTTTACGTGTCAAGATTGCAGAATACACTCCGTTTAGAAAAACAGAAACATTTCGGAACGGATGTTTTCTTTTGTTCTTTTTTTTTTGGACGAAAGATGTTTTGTTCCATTCGATTGATAATTTACAAAATTAATTGAAGTACATAAGCAAATGAGATAACTAATATTGAAGATGTAATGGCATAACTTCCATCGGGTGTAGGTGTTGGTGTGGATAATGTTGGTCCGGATCCTGTTGGTCCCCCTGTTGTTGTTGGTTCGTTTCCTGTTGGTCCTCCTGTTGTTGTTGGTTCGTTTTCTGTTGGTCCACCTGTTGTTGTTGGTACGTTTTCTGTTGGTCCGCCTGTTGTTGTTGGTACGTTTTCTGTTGGTCCGCCTGTTGTTGTTGGTACGTTTTCTGTTGGTCCGCCTGTTGTTGTTGGTGCGTTTTCTGTTGGTCCGCCTGTTGTTGTTGGTGCGTTTTCTGTTGGTCCGCCTGTTGTTGTTGGTGCGTTTTCTGTTGGTCCTCCTGTTGTTGTTGGTTCGTTTTCTGTTGTTTCGGTTGCTATTGATAGTGGATTTTCGTCATCACCATTTTCAACATTTTTGTTAATTATCTTCATCGAAATGGGAGTTAGTTTTAAGGATGGTAATTTTCTAATGTAATTCTTAAAGAACTGCTCTAATACTGATGCCAGATCCTGTACTGCATTGTTACTGACGTCATAATCAAAAACCTGAAGCAAATGAGAAAGTAAATTGTTATTTTTCACATGACCAGTACACATTATTCAACATTTTAAAGCACATTATTTTTGGGCGTAAAATACCATAACATCACACTCACCAGGGAAGAACTGAAGGTAATTCCTAAGCAGCACATCTAATTATTAAATCCGTTAAATGTAGTGAAAAATGAAAATGTATTCATCCAAGTTGTAAACACTGAGCAACAGCCACTATGCGTCGATGAAGTTTAGTAGAGAGAAAACAAGATTTTGTACAGAATGACAATTTGTTTTTGTTAGAACTCGAGAGAAAAATAAACAATATAAATATATTAGTAATGGAACTATTTTCAGATATCCGTTGTGTATTTTTTATTTAAGCCTAATGCTCTTCCTGCTAACATCATCAGGAGATTTTCTTTGATGTTGTGGTTACACAGTTTTGCTGGAATATATTTTGTAAATATATTCCAAATTTGCATATCAATATGCAAATGTTAAGAAGTGTTAATAGTCATGTATTCAAATGCTTTGATATGTACTTTATAATTTCTTATCTCCTTCTAAGGTCGACTTACCCCTGTTACTGTCTATCTTTCTCGTGCTATCTCTTTCTATAATTTTATATGGTGATTTATCTTTATTGTCGTTATTGATTATGTAAATGTGTGTTTAAAAAGAATTTTGTATAAGTCTTGATTAAGGTTTACTGAAACCCGATCCGTAGTATGTTCATTTGAATACTATTAGTGAAGAGATTCGATATCGTTTAATCATTTTTACTATTTGTTTCTGCGGAGTTGAGCTCCAATGGTAAATGTTTTTGGGAGTAGAAAAATTAATTTCAGAAGTACGTATTTTTGAAACATATAGCCACAGGTGAGAGTAGAAAAATCCTGGTCTAACGGTAAATACCTGTTTTCTGTGTGCAAGGTATTTTGTTGTTTTTGTGTTTCAGTTAGTTCGAGATGCCGGGAATTGAAAGGAGGTCACCAACAGACGAGTCAACTTTGTGAAGGTAAAAGGCGTTTCGGGGTGTTGTTTCTTTCTTTAGCCCTTCCCCCGCGAGTCCGAGTGTTTAGTTAGAGATTTATATGGTGGCATGCATCGCTACTTTAGGCATACGCAGCTAGCTCGTGGTTGGAGCTACATTTTCAGTGGAAGCCTTTCTCTCTGCAATGCGAAAGTCGATAAAAGTTTAAGTTCTTGTAATATTTAACCTAGCTTTTGATCCGAAGTTGAGTGATAGAACTTCAGAGTTGAAATGACGAATGAGAAGGCAACAAGACTGCGCGAATATTTCATTGAATTTGGGAGAACGTTGTGTTATGTTCCTAGCTCTCCTCCAAAATAGCTGGCCATTGCACACAGCGAAGATGATGGATGTGGGATTTCGCTTCTTGTGTGTGTTTCATCTGGCACTAACGTTGAGGAACTTCTCATTGATCTGACTGCGCAACGAAACTTAACCAGGCTCGGAGGATTTCTGTAGTCGTTCGATGAGACGTTCCAAACCTAGTCGGATTCCAAACACACTGGCGTCACATTAATGGCGAGCAACAAGAAAGCGTCGAATCGTTTTGTCGATTTCCGGTTGCTGAGGTGTGCAATCCACTGGTTGTAAATCATCGTTAGAAAAGAAAAGTTTACAATGAAAATTGTAGGGGATACGTTCACTATTTTATGTCGATTGTTCGAGGGTAATATTCATGAATTCTGCGAAATTGATTAAGGTCTAGTACAAATTGGAGAATTATTGTGTTGCTAACCGATTATTCTTTATCGTTTACTAAAACGTCTTTTCACTCCAATTCGCCGCCTCCACCAATAAGTATTTGGTGGAGGAAACGACCTTCCTCTCTCAACCTTGGCGATAATTCAATGCCAGCAATCTCTCACACACGTCTAGCAGTTGGCGGAGGAACTGTACTCTCTCCCACCGGACTGGTGGAGACTTCAACGGTCTCCCACTCGGTGAATGTTGGAGGAGATATTCTGGTGTACCTCCCGCACAGCAGAAGCTCACAAGTATGATCCCTGCAGTTGCGCATACCTGCTATCGAGGAATAACGGAGGGTCGCGGCATGAAAGTAGGTGAAGTGTTAGGTCACTACACAAGTACGGTCGGCCCACACTCCCGTTATAACACTTGACCTTAAGATGCCGGTAGTGTATGAAATAAAATGCGAATGTGGCGTGTGTCATATTGGACAGACTGGTCGTACAGTGCAGTGTAGTATGAAAGAACATATTAGAGCTCTAAGTATGGTTATGTGAAAAAGTCAATCTTGCACAGCACTCGGTTGAAGGAAACATAAAATAATGTTTGAAGAAACGCGAATTCTACAAAACAAAGTACACAACAGAATGAATCTAGAATCGGTGTAACTTGAAATAAGTGATAATTCTATGAAGAAAGAAAATGGGTTTGAACTTATACCTTTTAATTGAATTGAATTGAATTATACTTATGACTTTTAGGCATCTAAGGCTCGGCCTGGAATAGGGAAGGGGAAAGGATTCGAGAAGGTGTCGAACAGGACCTACGTTAAAGGTGCCATCTCGGATTTGTCTGGTGTAACAGAAAAAAAACGAAAATCCTCAGTCAGGATGATCGGCCGCTGGGATCGAACCCACGACCTCCCGAATGCTAATTAATACCTTTTAAGAGCCATTTCGACATCAGACGGACGGGCATAATATTCTGGCCAGGGCAAGAAAGAATTTTAAATTTAAATAAATAACAATTCATTATTCGTATATTGTGTCATACCGGTTATAACGCTTTATATATATAGGAATTATAATTAAAGGGCTTAGTGCAAAAAGAGGATTTCTCAACTTTTGCTAGGTTTCACTTTTCGATGGAAATATGCACTAAAAATTGCCTGCAAACAGTACGATTCGTTCAAAGGAAAATATGACGGTGAACAAGATTCGGAACATAAAGGCACTTAAAGATGGAGCATACATTGCATTTTTTTTTTTTAATAAGCAGAATCGTTTTATTTAGATGTCAAAGAAAAAATGAACTTGCAAGATCAGACCATATTGTTAAAACTGTCTGTTTCAACTATCAACGAAATGTTTTCCCTTTACACTTGAAAACTGGGGAGACATTCTACCCCAGACAGTTTAGGATGTATAACGTCGGTATAACCATGAATGTAAGAATATAATAGGACTAGTAACAAGCCAAAATTTATGGGCCGAAAGTGCGCCTTGCCGCCATGTTGAATTGACAAAGACATTGCAATTGGCCATAAGAAATAATGTTAATTGAGTCACTTTTAATTATAAATTTTAAATTTATGTGAAGTAATTTAATGTATGTGAAGGTTGCGTCTGATGAAGCCGACCAAGAGGTCCATGTGAGGGTAGACAGGTAAGCAATATTTAAGTTT
>JAGDQP010029199.1:0-23543 GCA_022664845.1 Lepisma saccharinum | reverse complement strand
GAAAGTATTTGAGTTCGAGTCGTCCTGCCGGCCATCATGACTTTACAGAGTTTTCTCTTAGATTCATAAGGCAAATTCGGGTAGGTGTTTAGCCAACGGCTATATTGATTCATCCCTGCCCCGAAAGAGTGCTTATAATGAGCATGGGTAGATTTATGGGGGCATCTCCCCAGTCATTTCAGAATGAGGACCCTCCCCCCGGAATAGCTTCACCCTTAAAGTAAGTCCCTCGCCAGGGTCTCTCTCCTAAATCGGCTTATGTTAATGAGTGACGTTATCAGTATGTAAGTTTTACTAAGAGTATTCTTTTCGTGATTTCGTTTCAAAAACATTATATTTAGGTGTGGAGAAAAGCACTACTCGAGCACGCCCTCTCAGGAATAACGAGATACAGGGGTGCGGAATTCCCCAGAGTAGCAGTATTATCCCGGCCAAACCCTAATACTACTATTTGTAGTAGTATCTATTCAAATCTTACATATTACCCTTCCTTCAAATCCTACTTATTAATTTACTAATAACATTAAACTTAATATCTTTTTTAAACTTTAAATCTAAACATTTCTCGTTAGCAACAAACCAAAATTAAATAAAAAATCTAGACTATTTATTTATGTCACATTCTTACTTTTTAATTGAAGAGAAACAATTAATTTCATTGTTGTAAACAATGTAATTACACCTTTTATGAAATGGCTCGCGGCGCAGTCACTTCCGGTGGACACAAGGAACACGGATGCAAAATTTGGTGCAAATCGATGTAGATATACTTGTGTAACGTTTCGGCGGCACTGAACTGGTCTAGCAAAGACCATTCCAACGACACCTTAAGCAGAGATTAACACTTTGTGGTTCCTGAGATTTAATTACGAGACACAGACGGACGATCGGACTGAGCTGGATTGTTAGGTCCTTTGATAGCAAAGCTATAACAAAAGGAACCTTCAATCCCCGCTCATGGTGTCCGTCCGTGTTCAGAAATTAAATCTCAGGAACTACAAGGTGTAGTGAAATGTTTAAGATGTCGTTAAAAACGTTTTGGCTAGACTAACTCATGGCCTTTGGAATTGTCTTGATTGGTGCAGTGTTACCAGCCCATTTTCAAAAAGGCAATTATTAAAATTGTTTCAATTCAGTTAAGCCTAACTGCACCAAACTTGGCATAAACATTATTCGTCATAACACAAAAAGCACTGAGAGGACCTACGTTGCCAATCCTCTTACCAGTGTTGCCAGCCTATATTCTATAAAATCATCTTTTTCTTCAAATTCTTTTCATTATTTTAGTCATAGCAGCACCAAACTTAGTATAAACATCGTCTCCTTGACACTATAGGAATATACTAAACCTCATTGTCAGTGTTGCCAGTCCATGCTAAAAATATATCTTATGAACAATAAACTGTAGGAACATGTATGATGTGTCGTTCGAAAGGTCTTAGCTAGACTAACAAGGTCTTGATTGGTACAGTCGTTCAGTGTTGCCAACCAATTTTAAAAATAAACAACTATTTAAATTGCTTTCTTTCAGTTAGGCGTAGTTGCGCCAAACTAGGCATAAACTTTATTGGACACAAGTACTGTGGATTTTTCCGAACCTAAGCAGTACATTTATCAGTGTTGCCAGCCTGTTTTATAAAAAATAATGATTGCTTGGCTAAAATGTTATCAAGGGACTAGAGCCTTCGTTAGTAGAATGGCAGCTTTCACTTGTTTCGCTTTGTAATCAAGGTCCCTGAAAGTAAGAATAAAATACCTTTCAAAAATACAGGGTGTTTCAGGACCTCTGGTACAAACTTCGGGAGATGAATCCTGATATCAAAACAAGAAAAAAAGTTCGTATGAACACGCGCCCTATCCTACGTAGTTCCGGCGCTAGAGGGTCCCCAAAACGTCCAAAACTGTATTTCAAAGCCATTTATTTCGAACACTAATAGCTGTAGAGATTGCAATCCACCGTTTTGTAAAAAAAATCGGACCTGCTCGTTCGAAAAATGGGAAAGTGCGTAAGAGATTCCCGAGTGAAATGAGGGATTCCCCAAGAACTGAACAGCAACATTGGGTTGATCAGGCATGTACAGAATGGATTAATACCAGAGAACAATACTAACGTTGGTTGCAAGTCGAAACCTCACGCAGGTGCAAGATGGGGAAGGAATAATGTTTTGCATGGTTGCATAATAGGAGAATGTACTTAAAGGCGATTTATTTCGAATAGTAATAGCTGTGAAGCTTGCGGCCCATCGTTTCGTCAAAGAAATCAGACTTGCTCGTTAAAACAATGCACCTGTCAGAAGTGATGGGAATAAGCGCAAGGGATTCCCGAGTGAAATTATGCAACCACGCAAAACATTTTTTATTTCTTCTCCATTTTGCATCTGTTTGAGGTACCACCCTGGAATCAACGTCGTGGTGTTCTCTGATAGGAATTCATCCTCTACTTGTTCTGTTCGACCCACATTCGCTATGCAATTCTTGGGGAATCCCCCACTTCAATCAGGGAATCCCTCTCGCACTTTCCCGTCACTTCTGACATGTGCATTTTCTGAACGAGAAAGTCCATTTTTTTTTAACGAAACGACCAGCCGCCAGCTCTACAGCTATTACTATTCGCAAATAAATCGACTTCAAATACAGTTTTGGACGTGTTTGGGGGTCCTCTATCGCCGAAACTACGCATGATAGGGCGCGTATTCATATGAACTTTCTTTTTTGCTTTGATATGAGGATTCATCTTCCGAAGTTTATATCAGAGCTCCTGAAACACCCTGTATAAGAGGAATGCTAACATGGGGCCAGATGGCGTTATATGGCAGCTAAACATGGCGAATCCGAAAGAAGAGAAATACTTGGAGAAATTTCTGATGTGATGACAGAGATACATAGTTAATGTAGAACATAGACTGATAAAGGAAAAGATGAGGAGGTATAGACGAAAGTAGGAGACGAAAGGAAAGTGATAGGTGCAAAACGAATGAGGAAAACATTTGGTTGGAATGGTCTGTTGAGAAGAATCTTACAAGGAGACCGTCAGTGAGATAATATCGAAATTTAACTTGATATTTTGCTGCGAGACTCTACGTCCTAGAGAGAGGAAATAATCAAAAAAATTATCTTCCTATATTAACTGCAAGGTACCGAGATAACGGCTGGTTCAATCAACAGATACAACTTGTGCTTCACTTTCATGCTGGAATAAAACACTACCGAGATGTAGCGTCACTACCCTCAACGCAGCACTCCTCACCAGGGACAAATTTAGAGGGTTTGACTGCCAAAAATTAGTTGTCTTTTTGTCAGATAGGCAAAATTATGTGGTTTTTACAAGATAACTAAATTTCGGGGCGTACAAGCGCCGAAATTACCTCTTTGGTGAGGAGAGCTGCGTTCGGGGAGGTAACACCACATCTCGGCATACCGTTTCGTTTTTACCTTAAGTGAACGTGCTACATTTTAAACTACAAATACGATAAATATTAATATAATACAAAGTGAATGCAAAATGCACCAATCGTGACATTTCACGCTTGTATTCTTGTTGCAAGTGTGCCTAAACAAACTTGTTGCACGTTTGTAAAGTGTTAAACTAACACTTTCAATGTAAGTTTGTTTCAAGTTTAAATAGGCTTGCAAATAGTCATGTCAAGCTATATGCAAACTTGCATACTTGACATGTCGAACTGATTATAAGTGTCCAATGGTAGCGACCAATATATCAACACAGTTGTCTACATTCAGATTGAATCAAGGCAATTTATTGCAGTCAATTTCACATTTGAATGAAGCTTGTTAGATCAATCATAACTACACAAGCAAAAGTCAACTGACAGTCAAGCTTTTCATAAGCATGTGGGATTAGAATCCCTGAGGATTAACTATAAATGTCTTTCCAGAAGTTATTGAACAGAGTTGAAAACGGGGCACTTTCGCTAACTTGGTGATGCGGCCTGACCCGAATATAGCTGATCCTGTACGAAATTTGACCCAATTGATGTAATCTGGGATCTACAATTTCTGATGCATAGCAGTGTTGCCGGGTGTATGCAAGTTAACACTTTTTTCATGACAATTTCAAAGCTTCTTTTTGTTTTCGTTTTTAGTAATTGCATGATGTGTACAGTTTAGCAACACGCCTTTTTTATTACTGAAACACCAGCAGTGTTGCCAATTCACTATCTTAATTTCTAAAAACCACGATTTTCCTAGTTCCCCCTTACAGAGGACACATCCGATTGGTTATCGTTAGAAATGAACACTTGTTTTCGCTGCCATAGTAGCCGAGCTACTCCACCTAACCAAACAGAAAAATAACGACAGAACGTCCATACATATATGTTATGAGTCATTTTACATGTTTTGTAAAAAAAAAAAAATTACACCTTCCGTTATATCTGGCACCATTGAGTGGTTCCTAATGTAATTCAATCATTGCTTCCTAGTTTAAAAATATCTGCATGAACAAAGCTTCATTTTGGTATAAGCATTATCTGTTTATCGCTTCCGGTTCAAAAGTTACACTATCCCTAACCTCGGGTGGCGTTGTAAATTGAACACCCTGTATAATGAACTGGGACTCTAGGCGTAACATCTCCAGTCCCTGCCCCCTCCCTGAATGAAACACTGTTCAAATACAAGGAAATAATTGAGAACTATGTTTTATCCACTGGGTCGAAATCAGGTCACCGGATCAAATCCGGTCCAAAAAGTAACCCGAATAACTCGATTGAGATGGTGATCCGTTTTAGCTCTGGTACTAAAGTCGGGAAAACTTGGAGTTGGAGATTTGGAGGGTACCTTAACAAATGTCTATCCCTCCGTCTAAGAGGGCACCCAAACTTTCGAAACAACTACTATAGTTTGAAGAAACATGAAGAGATCTCCGTCCGTAGTTGATAATCACTCGAGACTTAGCTACTAAAGATGAAGAAATGCTCACATAATTGCGAGCAGCGTTTGCATAAAAAAAAAAACGTGCAAAATTAGCATCTAAAATTAAATTAGAACTAACGCAAGCAGTAAATGTGAAGAGACGATTATTATTAAGAAGAAGACATGGTTATGATCCCGGGATTCATTTTCAAAACTAAGCATCATTCTCTTACAGAATTACCGCATAAAGCATGTTAGGAATTTAGATGCAGGAACGGTACAAACTGGCTTCTTTTTTCTTTCTTTTATTTGTCTCTTGAGGGTGTTAGTTCCCATAAAACCAGACATTTAATGTTCGAACACATAAGTTTCTTGACTCACCCTGCTCTCTCACACACACACAGTCACGAGATATACTACATTTCAATCAGGGTTGCCAACTTTAAAAAGAGAAATGTCGGGCATTTTTCGATACAGAATGCCTGTACGCAGGGATGGCGCTATAGATGGGAGGGCTAAATCCCCCGCAAGTCTACCTTAGCTCCTCCTTGTAGCTCGTTTAATCAGAATTATTTATTTTATACATATGTCATAAACTTATGTCAGAGTCCCGATTTTTTCAGCTATTGTAGTTCCCATTTATTTATTTTCAATCCTCCTCCTGCCCCCCCCCCCTGCCATTTGCTGCCTGTACGACTTCGAATAAAGAAACCGTGGACTAAAATTGCATTTCAATCATTTAATGCATATGAAGAGTGCAAGGAAGGAACGGGTTATGTGTATTTAGAAACAATAAGTTTCCGCTAGTAACAGGTACTATACAATGGCAGCTAATATGTCAGAAACTTTCAATCCAAAAAAGCAAATAATCAAGTTATAGCGCTTTTTAAAAGTATGAAATACATGGGAGCAGAGCTGAAACGGACCTAGCAACACAGAAGATCGGCCCAATATTGGATTAATTTCTCCCAATACCTCCCAAAATTTGAAGAATATCTCCCAACACCTCCCAATATTGGGTCAATATCTCTCAACACCTCCCAATATTGGGCTAATATCTCCCAAAACCTCCCAATATTGGGCAATTATCTCCCAATACCTCCCAAAATTGGGCCAATATCTCCCAATACCTTCCAATATTGGGATAATATTTCCCAATACCTCCCAATATTGGGCAATTATCTCGCAATACCTCCCAATGTTGAGCTAATGTCTCCCAAAACCACCCAATATTGGGCTAATATCTCCCAATACCTCCCAATATTAAGCAATTATCTCCCAATACCTCCCAATATTAAGCAAATATCTCCCAATACCTCCCAATATTCGGCCAATATCTCCCAATACCTTCCAATATTGGGCCAATATCTCCCAATACCTCCCAATATTGGGCCAATATCTCCCAATACCTAACAATATTGGGCCAAAACCTCCCAATATTGGGTCAATATCTCCCAGTATCTTCCAATATTGGGCCAATATCTCCCAATACCTTTTAATATTGGGCCAATATGTCCCAACACATCTCAATATTGGGCCAATACCTCCCAATATTGGGTCAATATTTCCCCATATTGGGCCAATAACTCCCAATATCGATCAAAGTTGTCCAGTATTGGACCGATGTTCACCCGATAACCTATGCTACTATTTGGGTCAACGTGTCAAGTTTTGGAGCGGGTCACTGGGTCTAGACTTTTGACCCGAACTGACACAATAACCCGATTTAGACCCGGTAATCATGTGGACAAGGCAGAGATTTTAATTATCTCCTTGCATTTGGAGAATGTTTCTTTCAGAGGTAAACAGGACTGAAGAATTTAACCGCAGAGCCCGAAAAAACACGCCAAAATTCCCAGTGAGTTATATTTCCCAAACCTTGTGAATCAGGTCATTCGGGTCAAGTTTTGGGCCAGACCATCGGGTCACGAAAACTGGGTCGGTTTCAGCTCTGCATAAAAGTAGATGACTTTAAAATGCGTTTTACGAGAAATCACCTTTCATGCGCATTCCCTATTCTTTTCCAGTACTCTTCATATATTAAGGGGGAGGAAATAAACTTTGAAAATGGAAATAAACTAGCCACATGTTTCATCTTTAACCGTCAAGTGATTTACGTTTACACTTAAAGTCTGATGGGGTACAGAACTACCTAAGTTTAAATAATAAACAGTGGGATTGTGTTAATATGTTTTATGCTTCGATTAGTTTAATCAACACAAACACACAAAAAAATGAAACGGAATGAGCCAAAGTTAAGTAAAGGCCATAAATAAATTGAAATTCAAAGAAAATTGAAAAGTTATTCCAAAACTGTTCTCTAACTAATGCATTTTTCTATAACTAGTCGGCAAAATTAGTCAAATATAAAAGCGTAGAGACATTTAGGAATTTTCGGAAACATCCTGGCAAAATCGGGAAGCTGGCAACCCTACTTTTCATTCTTCCTTAGTTTCTGGCCTTTCAGTTAGCAGGTCATGAGCTTCATAATAACCCCCTTCTTCGTATCCCACCCCCTGCCACAGTAGTTTCCTAACTCACTCCCATTCCCTAACAAGGCACCATAACTTCTTCCACCTTCAACATAGCGTTACATATAAGAAGAAGCAAACATATTTCTAGTAAAATTTGACCCTTGCTGGAGCAATATAAGTCAAACAAATCCCCCTTCTGCTTCGTTCTCTGGAGGTCTTGAGCTTAAATACTATAGGAGGAAGGCACGCTGTTTAAATACTTAGCAAACGCACTGGATTACAGCTTCTTACGTCACGTTTTAACAGTTTGCGCGCCACCTTCCGACGCTTTTAGAACATTAGTTCTCCACCAAGACAAGGGGCGGACCTTAATGAAAGCAACTAATTTCGTTTAATGTCTCCCCCCTCCCTCAGCTTAAAAGGGAAGGGGGTGTATGTATATATGTGCCTGTTTGGAGGGAGGTGGAAGGTACTTTCCTAACCCAGCACTATTTCAATCTCGTTCGGGTTTTGAATTTAATTTTTGGAATCGTAAGAATAGTTGATGATACTTTTAACACATTTAAAACAGTAAAAACTAGGAATGGGCACAGGATAATGTTGCAACCGGGTATTTTGAATTCGGTTCTTGGTACCGAGTATCCTCATCCGGATCTTGGAACCGGGCATCAGGATTCGAATCTTGGAACCGGGCATCTGCAATTCGATTTTTGAGCGGGGTATTTGAAATTCGAAGCATAGGATCGGGTATTTGGAACCCGGAATTTTGAACCGAATACCCG
The DNA here is from genome assembly GCA_022664845.1 of Lepisma saccharinum. Classification (NCBI taxonomy): domain Eukaryota; kingdom Metazoa; phylum Arthropoda; class Insecta; order Zygentoma; family Lepismatidae; genus Lepisma; species Lepisma saccharinum. The sequence continues at coordinate 15,418 of JAGDQP010029199.1, read as the reverse complement.
GATTCCATCTTTAAAAACCTTGTATTTGAAATCCGGATCTTGAAATCATGTATCCAGATTCGAATTTTTGAATCTGGTATTTGAAATGCAAATCTTGAAATCGGGGTTCCGCCGCCGGATCTTGGAACCGGGTATGCACATCGAGATCCGGATCTTGTAGTCAGATATATTTGTAATCCGGATACGGATCTTGGATCTTGAAACAGAGTATTTCGAATCCGCATCTTGGAACCGGATATGGATTTTGGAACCCTTAATTTGAAATACGGATCTTGAAACCTGGTATCCGCATGCGAATCTTGGAATTGGTTATATTTGGAACTGGGTTCTCGCCTCCGAATCTTGGAACCGGGTATTGGAAATACGGATTTTGAAATCGGAGTATACAGACCCGAATCTTAGAATCAGGGATTTCGAATCCAGATCTTGGAACCGGGTACCAGCCTCCGGATCTTGGAACTAGATATTCGGATTCAGATCTCAGACTCTGATATCGGGATCTGGATATTTTAACCGTGTATCCGGACACCAATCTTAAAACACGAATCTTGATCTTCAAACCAAGTATCCGGTTTCCTCAGAACCGGTTTCTTCAAGATCCGGTATTCCATTCCTTTCAGACACCAGTTCCTCCTATTACAAGTAAAAACAGTTTTAAAAGGCAGGCACTCCTCGTGTATTACAATCGCTGAAGGTCTACCTAAAGCGAAACGTCCTCCATGGCTAATTTAACCCTCACCTGTAAGAAATAAATGGTATAGTCATCTTAAAACATGTTTATGTTCTTCTGACCTCTGGTGGAACGAATGAGTGCTTTCGAACTTTCCCTACAAATTGGAACCTTCTCCGGGAAGAAGTTAATATGATTAGAACATGTGGTTAAGGTCTTGAATTGCCAAGGTCGCTCTATAGGAAGAATCGTGTAACTGAAAACAAAAGAGATGAAAAAATCCATGAGAACTGTCTTTGGCGTTGTGAAAACAAATTAGAAGTGTAGTTCTCAGAAAAACCAAATTCGAAAAGAACCAGTAACTATTGTCACAGTATGAGATCAAAATAGTCGAGTGGATTGCTTACGCAAGGCGCTGCCACGGTTTGGCTTACTTTCCCGGCTAGCAAAGCCCTTTTTCCTGAGCGAACTGGTCATCCGAGAACTTGAATAAATTAATTCTATTTTCCATACAATTTGTTAAAAAGAAACGTACTTGGAATTTTCTGCTAAGGTGATAAGTTCTTCTAGGGTGAGGTACAATTGTGACAGAAATAGGAGTATTCGATCCATTACTACAAAGCTAAAATGTTCATGAGCGTATATATCCAGTACCTCTTTTCATGGGTGCATAATCGTTTTAATATGGTCACATTACAACACCATTCTTCGTTTTCTCACCGTTGTAACAATACCGTTTCCTCACCCTTCTACACAAAAGTCTTAAAAAGCCGCTGCTGATAAAATGTTTCAGATTGTTTACCGTGCTCTCAAATCGGTTTTTAACCGTTCACATAGACCTTTTCTTTCACCGAACTATTTTCCGCTTTCTGCTTTCCAACATAAGATACAATTTTAGGTGATACTAGACAAGAATTTCAGAAGAAGTTTAGATTTTGCTCCAAACTTTGAATGGTTAAAAAACATTTTAAAGCCTTTCCCAATTTCGATTAAACATTCGTAATCTATATTTGTTATTTCCACTGGAAACAGTTTCCTTGTTAGTGAAAGATAGTGCTTTCCGATAGCGATCAACATCAATCCCCGGTACTGATGGGCATCGATCTTTGATATTGGCAAAAGTGTTTGCCATTCGATAATGATTGATATTGGATAAAAAAAAACTTTGTAAACTTTATTTAGTATGAACCAGTCTAGTAACTTTTTACTTCGGCCCGTCACGATTCGACCCTAGTTAAAATCCACAAATATCCATGCTGCTGTCGGGCTTCGAGTGATATTGGATAACAAAATCGATCAAAATCGCAAATCATGCGTTACTGATATCGACCGACATAGATGTCATACTGCGGATTGTTTACACGTACGTTTAACATATAAGATAATAGAAAACTTAACTGAAATTCTGTTTATTTCTTTTCATTTATTTTAACCCTATACAATTTCACACCCCTTGACGGATTGGAACAAAAATTTGGCAAACATATGCCTTACGACCTACAAGGACGGGGGTGATGTAACTCGGAAACCACTAGTATTGTACCACCACTAAGGAACGAAACTAATATTTGACATGGCATTTTTTTTTTCAATTTATTAGTAGCGGCTATCTTAGTTTCTCGATTCGACACCCCCTTCCCGGAGAAATGAGGGGGCGAAAAACTCTTAAGGGGTGGAACATTGAATATTTTACATTTATTTTAAGGCCTTCAGGCATCTGAGGCTCAGGTGACATGCGTGATGCAATGCCCACAAAAACTGGACGTTGGAGGACAAGAAACGTGATGTGTTCTTCGACGAACCAGCCTTTACCCTCTTCTCCATCATTGGACGCGTGTTTGTCTGGAGAACTTCCTCTGAAGTATACGATGTGGACTGTCTCCGCCCGACTGTCAAACATAGTGGCGGCTCTATTATGGTCTGGGACGCTATATCATAGTATTCGGCACCCCCTTTTTACATTACACAGTTCGGTGGCAGTAGCAATGTATAGAGAACTCGGGTAACCAGGTCCACTCAATGGGGCAAAGTTTATTTCCAGACGAAAATAATGTCCCCATTCACACAACTGTCCATGTTCAAGAGTGGTTCCACGAGCATGTTGATGATGTTCAACATCTTCCTTGGCCCACGCAGCCAACAGACCTGAATATCATCGAACCTCTGTGGGCTGTTTTGGAAACCAGGGTTCGGCGTCGATTTCCAGCTCGTTCGTCTCTACGTGAGCTAAAAGCTGTGCTGTATGAAGAATGGCTTCAAATTCTACTGATGACTTCTATCGGTCTATTCCGTCCAGAATTCAAACTTTATTGCATGCTACAGGTGGACCAACACGCAACAAAGTGTTCAAACTTCCATAAGTGTGTCCATTATTGGGTACAATACCTGTATGTCCATGGAAAAAGGTTGGGAACTTACTCCTCGATTAAACGATATTATCCTTGATAAGTAGACAACCAACACATTTCAACTGATTAGTGGGTGGAATAACTTAAGGGGTTACACGATAGCATTTTAATCACGGACCAAATAAATGCAAATTCAATCAAAAAAATTATAAGCTTCGTTAACTCCTTAATGTTGGCCAAATTTGAGGCCTTAGAACCAAAGTGATCTAACTGATTTTTTAAATAAAAAGAAGTTGGAGTTCATTTCTTGTACATGACACGAAAAATTTATTAATATTTTGCTCAAAAACGCATTTAATTCCAATATGTCTTCGTGCAAAGTGTGAATGTTTTGCCATACATAGTTCGTGTTATACAGGGTGTCCCAGAATTCTTTAAGGCAAAAAATATGACACATAGACAAATACTTTTTATCTTGAATTGCATGTAGCATTTTCAAGTTTTTGTGTACATACTTACTGTTATTTTGTTTGTTACAGGGCCCAGTGACGTAACAACAGCGGAATATGACACCATTTGTAGAAACATGTATTCAAACCAGGAGAAAGTCCAATGTGTCCTCTGGTATCACGAGACACAGTCACCAAAAACAGTCCAGAGACAATTCCAGACCGCACACCATGGACAGCCACCAGATGTTAAAAGCATCAAGATGTGGTATGCTAAGTTTAAGGAAACAGGCAGTCAGTGATCTCCCTAGAACAGGCAGGCCTGGACCTTGTGCGCAGACACTGAGAGACGCTTACGTGAGAAGTCCCAAGAAGTCAGTCCGCAGAGGCTCACGTGAGTTGCAGATCCCTAAGACATCAGCGCACCGCATCCTACATAAACATCGCCTGGATATTGTAATATCGCTGGATATCCTTCGGGTAACGAATGGATCACATGTAGAAAGTTATTAATTGTGTACACGAAAACTTGAATGTGTTACATGCAATTCAAGACAAAAAGTATTTGTCTATGTGTCATATTTTATGCCTTATGAATGTTTGTAATCAGTGAAAGAATTCTTGAACACCCTGTATATTATTATTTAAAATAACGAAACAAAACTTATTTTACAATACATTTGATACCTTAACTATTTTTTTCTACATAGTCGCTGTTCAAATTTAAACGTTTGTCGTAGCGTTTCACCAGTTTTTCTATGCCTTCTGCATACTCAGTTGCCGCCAAGTTGTTGAACCAGTCACCAACGCCCTCTTCCAGTTCAGTTCGTTGTCACTTCCAAAGTGGTTTCCAACCAAAAACATCCTTCAACTGTTCTTGAAATTTCAGGAAAGAACAAACTCAATCCATCTGTAGTGAAATGTCTATTCTGTAGATTTTTCCATCAATACTTGACTTGAATTCGTCAGTCACAACTGAAGATCTGCCGAGCGTTTTTCTTCATGAATATTCTTCCGTCCGCCATTAAACATGATGCACCATTTTCAAACTGAAGCTTCATTCATCACATTACCATGAACCTCAGTTATCTGTCTGTAAATTTCGATAAAGCGAACTTTTTCTTCGCAGTCAAAAAAACCTATTACACTATTACACTTAGCGGTATCGTTTAATTTTGTCACACATTTTAAGTCGCACAAATAAGCAGTAAACGACTGTAGCGGCTCGCTGTTAGCGTCAGACTGGCGCGAATGAATGGAATAGTCAATGACCCGGTTGTGGTAGGAGAACTGCGCGGTTCCTCAGATCAAAACGTTCTTTACTTTTAGAATGACCCTCATATAAAAATATTTTCTCTCAACTTGTTTTTTTTTATCTAAAAATGTCGCTTAGATTACTCTGGTTCTAAAGGGCTCAATTAACGTAAAATATACAGAAGTTTTTAGTCCTCCAATATTCACGGAAAATATAAAAGTTTCAAAGGCATAGTTTTCTAGTTCAGCAGCAGAAAGCATTAAAAATGTTAAGAGAATCCAAAGTAAATATTATTTCTGATATGTTCAGTGGTAGTATACATACAGTGTGGTTAGCAATAAATACTGTTACTTGGTATTACAGAAAAAAGTTTATTGTTATTATATTTACAAGAAGTTTCCCACATCCCTCTTCTCACTCGGGGTCCTATTTACAATATCAAGACAAGAAAATGATAATCTTGATTACAGAGAACTTATGTGCAGAGCTGGAACCGGGTCACTTTGGATCCGAAACGTGGTCCGATTAACCTGGTCCGAAACGTGACCGAAGTGATCCGCGCTCTTCGCCGGAGTGACCTGACTGAGCTGGTCTAGACCTAAATGATCCGGCAAACCCGATGACTAACACCTCAGACGGAAACGACTACCTCAACCGGCATTTATTTTGACACCCCTGCTATATTTTATTTCTTTGTTGGGATATGAGACTATTTCCATAAGATATTAATATTGTAAGGAACTATCGAATTTCTGGGGATAAAAGCCCGCTCTCGGTCACCCTATGAGAAAAAAACTGTTGAAAGGCAACAGAAAACAGTAAGGAAAGAAAGAAAATGTCTGTCCTGCCTGCAGGGTCACCGGATGGAAATCGGATCACCGTATCAGACTGGGTCTAAAACACAGACCCGGTTAAAGAGTCCAAAATTTGATCTCAGTGATTCAGTGACCTGTTTCAGCTCTGCTTATGGGTATTTTTATCTATAAAAGTTGTATTGTTTGTCTTTCGTAATCAATTCTTCAATTTAAATGAAAGGAAATATACTTACAATTATTGGACGAAGTATTAAGAAGACATTCCTCAACGTACCTGAAACAAAAAAAAAGTTGAATCTATCGGAACGTAATGCTAACATACTAGCATACCAAAAGGAAAGGGTTCTTTGCAAGGAGATCTCTCTAGGGAATATCTGTTGCGTGTATGAGAAGAATAGCTTTTGGAATTTCATTTATGGCGTCAACTACAGCTCAGGTCAAATGAAGATAACGTGTATATGAAGCAGTGAAAGGAAAAGTGGTATAAGTCAGTGTTTTTTTTTATATTGAGCTAAAGTCACATCTGAATTCTCCATATTCAAATCTATTTGATGGAAAAATGCTGTAAGTCATAACTCTCTTCTTAATCGCATAGATACCAAATATAACGATTCTTTTATTGTGGATTTCATTATAAGGTTTTTACTAAAAACCTTTTGTTGCTCAAATTAACTTGAAGTTGACTTACGTTACTTTTCCTTCCACCGCCTCATATATCATTATGAGTCCTTAAAAACCTTTTGGGGATATATATTTTTCTTGCTCTGGCGGGAAGGGGGGGGAGTATTACCTCCCGGTTATTCTCCTGAAAGAAACACTTTCAGAACACACTTGTGAGACGTAATACTGTAGATATTATTCATCTGTAATGTATTCGAGATGTATTTGAATACAGTAAAACACTTGTGAGAATTATTCAGTAATACTGTTGACAATTTAGTTAAGATTACAGTTTGAATTTATTTTATAGTCTTTAAGCTGTAAGTCTACCCGGGATAGGGCAGCCGAGAGAATAAGGGAAGAAGTCGCCCGGGACCCAATTTGACAGTATCGTCACGGCATTTGCCTGGTGTGTCTAAATGAAACCATGAAACACATTGTCAGGATAATTAGCCGTTGGAATTCTACCCAGGACCTCCAGGAAAGAAGTTACTAGTGAGTTTTACGGTTATTCGATAAGTAATATTATATATTGTGAACTTTATTCTCTCATTCCGTATTAAAGGGACGATTTATGAATACGAAAAAACTGAAATTGTAGTTGAAATTTATAAAAACCAACACAATGTAAATTTCCTAATTTTTAATAACAAAAACGTACTACGAATTGCTGAGAGTAATTCTTTAAATGTACACACAAAGTATACGGTACATATAACAATCAATGAATCATCTAATCTCTGACAAATACAAACTCATCCTCAGTTTTATGTAACTAATATTAACACATGTTTAACATTTTGTGTTCTTTGAGTAAACGTTAAATTATTCTTTTTAGTGCTAGTACACTCGTAAACTTCACTGTTACTCCTAGGAGTAATGTGGCAATATTTTCCCTTAGATTATAGTGCCATCTATTTTTCCATTCTGTACTTCAATATTTTAAACATCAAAACAACTACAAATAATCAAATTATCTTCAAACGAAACATCTCGTGTTATGCTTAAAGTCCATTTATTACAGAAGTGGACTTAAAAACTGGTTTGTCGGATCATTCATTTAGAAAACTAAATGAGCTTTTATTTAATTGTAAATAAACTACTCAGTTTTAAATTCTTGATAAGGTAGTTAACGAAAAAGGGGAACCTTCCGCTTTCTCAGCCCCTCTGTATCCAAAACATTAATCTCAGGAAGCAACCACAAAGTCTAGAGTTGCTTGAAGTGTCGTCGGATGGGTCTTGACTAGACAAGTTCAGTGTCGTCGGACACGTCTTGACAGGGGTCCGGTGAGGATATAGTTCGTAGCCACGTTAAACTGTAGGTCCCGTCCTTAGTATCTTATCAGCTCGTTGAGGACGTTAATAACAATTCAATCAATTGATTAGCGTATTGGGTCAGTGTTGGCAACCCATTTTATTAATTCAATAATTGTTCAAATGGCTTCCATATCGTTAGACCTGTCAGCACGAAAAATTGTTATAAACATTATCCCACACAACAGAAAAATACTGTGGGTGTCCCTCCCCAGAAGCACCGAAGTAGTCAGTGTTGCCAATCTGTTTTCTATAAAATTCAGTTTTCAAAATACTCGAATTTCCATTATGTTATACATATTTGCACTAACTTGATGTAAACATTACTTGAAACAATACTAAAATACTATTGGTATCACCGTTTCCAAGCACCCACTTGAACTTGGTTTTTTAAAAGAAAAACTTAAATATTATACCCTCAGTAGCACAAAAACGTGTTTTCAACGTTAATTTTTTTTAACGTTTATTTCGTTGATTAGCCGTTATCAATTGCAAAAAGTACGTTTAATTTTAAATCATATTTAAATAAGATTTGTGATCGTTGATAGGACGATAATACGACGTGGTATTCAACTCTTATTTTCAACAATGGGTTTAACTAAAGACTTCGTTTCCTGGGATTCTTTCTCATATAGTTGAATAAAAATTATAATTAAAACTAACTGAATGCCATTAACTATTATTTTGTGTTCTATTTAGGAATGTTAAAAATATGTTTGGAAAACACGTGTTTTAATCGTACCACATCTTGACGAAGATGAATAAGTTTATTCTTATTTACACTTTCTAAGCAAAATGGCTGTACATGCTGTTGAACCGTCGCGTATGTATTTGTGGTAACTGCCTTAATCTAATAGGAACGTGTTTACTTCAGATATAGTCTTCGTAACATGAAATAAATAGTAAAATAGTAGTTACTAGCTAGATGGCACTGTCGGTCAGTCGTTAGTGTAACGAGTGCGGAAAGTTCCAGCTTCGAACCCCACGGCAAACAGTGAGAAAATTTTATTACCAAATTAATATAACACCATACAAGTAACGGGCGAAGTTCAACTAACTGTACTCTGTTTTGGCCTACTGGAAAAGGTTGAACCTTTGGACATAAACAACGTTAAAATAAAACGTTTCTAAAAATACATTTCTTCGTTTATTCTAAACTCTGATTTCAACAGGTTTCTCAACCATTATTCAACGTCGAATAAACAGTTGAACTGGCGGACATTCTGGTACATACAAAACCGTTAAATAACATTTTGGTACTAACGTTAAATCCACGTATATTCAGTGTTTGTGTACTACTGGGGTAGTATTCGGTATCCTTTTCTAATTTTCAGACAGCTTTCTTGTTTTTGGCTACACCTGTTTCGGTCCTTTTTATTTTTAAAGATAAGTTAACGCATTAGAAGCTAAAAATGGTTAAAAGTAATTTTGGATTCATAACAATAGACCTTGCTATCACTAAACTACGCTATCACATTGCAGAGCAATGACTCGTCATCGGTGCCATAGTCAGCTACTTTATAATTTGAGAATCTCCCCCAATTGACATCATGATGCTAAAATAACACTGAAATTTGATGTGCTCACCGAGAATCAAATTCAGGGTTTCTAGCACTTATACCGAGGGCAAGAGCGTTTACAACTCAGTTCAGTAGTAGCTCGTGCCTACCAAAATGATTGTAAGTAAGGTTTAAGGACAACATTTTTATTTAAAATACTACAAAAAATTATAACATTATTTCTGCTGGTTATAACTTTTAAGAATGATATGAATAAAAATAAAAGCGTGAAGCGCCCATACAAAATTCTTCCTTGATTTTTAATATTTATAAATCGCTAAATTTTTCTACATTTTAGTGCATTTCTGAAAACAAACGTGGTTTTTCAATAGATATCTCTATCTATCAAGGCATGTAATCCATTGATTTTTTAAAGTAAAACTTCCTTTTAAGGTTAATGTAAAACAACCTTTTAAGGTTAATGTAAAGATGGCAGCACTGTCCTTGTATATGTCTAATGTATTTTTATCATTGCACGAAATTTCAAAGCTGCTCCTGCCCATTGAAGCCTAGAGAGTTCTAACTTTCAGGGAAGAAAGTTCGTAACCAATTCAAGAGTTCCATCAATGCCCAATTTTTTTATTTTCATTTTTCTTCATTGTTGAAATCGCTTGATTGTTGTTGTGTATATCAAAACCTGTAACAATGAAGGTTCCGTGCAAAGTTTGAACCCTCTAGGCTTGAATTTGTAAGGGTAGCATTGAAATTTCGTGCAACGATAAAAGTACACTAGGCGTATACGGAGATAGTGCTGCCATCTTTTGTTGGAGATCACTGCTTTCCAAATATTTCCCTGTTTTCCTCGAATGATATGCAATGCCGCCTAGCACTAGGATAAAGTTGGTTACGGGACTGCCAGGCGTTATTTGCAATAAATATTTTTTTTTCTAGATGGTACCCCAGTCAACTTGGATTCCAATATTGAAAAAAAAATCTTAAGAGATTATCGTACAACCGTCAGGCGAAAAGAAGTGTGTAAAGTCTCAAATCAATTGGATAAAGTACAGAGAGTTAAAATTTGAATACAAGATTTGAACTGGGAAGAAAACTAACAGGAAACCCAAGTTTATAAAAGCGCGTTAGTTCTTATAGTGGGGCCAATTAGGGCCAAAATTTCAAAGAATTGTGCAGTTTTTCATAAAAGCATGAAATTTGGTATAATGAATGGACCTACCTAAAAGGTCATTTTAAGGTATTGAGGCACTTTGAAATTGATGTAGGAGTCCCGGAAATCCAAAATAGCACCCAAGATTTAAAAAATAATTATTGATCATTTGATTCATTTCCAAGTTAGGAGTGTATTTTATGGTGCTGATCAGAAATTAAGATCATTCTATCATTAACCACTTATTTAATGGTATAACGTTAACGGTTAAGCTACTACGGAAGGACGCTTTACATCCAAGATGGCGGCCATTTATCAAATGTCCATGTCCTCGTAATATATAGCCCCATGGTCACTGTCACTCACTCACTGATCATCAATATTCCCAGACCAAACTACATCAATATCTGGAGCTAGAAACAACAAATTTGGTATGAAGGTGTAGGACTAATAGTAGGTAAAGGAAAAGAAATCCGACATTTTGAAAAAGTCGCCATCTTGGTTTCAAAATGGCCGCCAAACCTTTTGTTGTATAGAATATACAACCTAAACAGCTGGGGCTACTAAAACGAAATTTGGTATGAACGTACAACACCATGTTATGAAAATATTTTCAAATTTTCTAAAAGTCGCCATCTTGAATCCAAAATGGCGGGCCTCTAAAAATCCATTTTCCACACCGTTTGAGTTAAAGAAACGAAATTTGGTATGAAAGTGCAGGACCAATAGTAGTTTAGGAAAATATTGCAAAATGTTGAAAAACTTACCATCTTCGATCCAAAATAGTCGCCAAACTCATTGTTGTATGGAATACACAGCCTAAACGGCTGGGGCTAGCAAAATGAAATTTTGAACGAAGGTACATTATCACTCGCAGATTACAAAAATATTACTAAATTTCTCCAAAGACGCCATCTTGGATCCAAAATGAAGGACACAAAAATTCATTTTCCACACCGTTTGAACTAGAGATAGGAAAATTGGCATAAAGATGTATCATAACAAGTAGTTTAGGAAAACATTACAACATTTTGAAAAAGTCGCCATCTTGGATTCAAAATGGCCGCCCAAATATCATTTTCGAAACAATTTGAGCTAGAGCAAAAAAAATTATATGAATGTGTATCTTCGCGAGTAATTCAGGAGAATATAATAAAACGTTTAAAAAAGTCGCCATAAACCAAAATGGCCGCCCGAAAACCCATTTTCCAAACCACTAAGGCTGGAGAAACTAAATTTGGTATGAAGGTGTACCATGATGAGTATGTTACAAAAAATGGGGAACACCTTCCCTATGGGAGCGCAGCCCCCCGGTGGGGATATATTTGTATTATGGAGGCGCAGTCCGCCATAAAGAGTATGGTTACATTTACCGGGGCGCAGCTCGCCCAAAACCCCCCAAGTTGGGAGCACAGCTCCCACGGGGGCCTGGAGGAAGCGCTCCCAGCGAAGCAAAGCGAGTCAATATAACATAAAGCTCCATTGTCACTGACTCACTCACTCACTAAAAATCAATATTCCCAGGCCAAACTACTGGAGTTAGAAACGACAAATTTGGTATGAAAGTGTAGGACCAAGAGTAGGTAAAGGAAAAAGTCCGACATTTTGAAAAAGTCGCCATAATCGATTGAAAATGGCCTCCAAACCCATTGTTGTATAGAATACACAGCCTAAACGGTATGGGGATACTGAAATAAAGTATGGTATGAAAGTACATTATTACTAGTAGGTTTGGAAACTAGTACAAAATGTATCCAAGAAATATGTATCTTGGATCCAAAATGGCGGACCTAAAAATCCACTTTTCACACGTTTGAGCTAAAGATAGGAAATTTAGCATAAATATATATTATGACGAGTAGTTTACGAAAATATTACTTTTTTTTTTTTTAAGTCGCAATCTTGGGTTCAAAATGGCCGCCCAAAAACAATTTTCCACACCGTTTGAGCTAGATAAATGAAATTTTACAAGAAGGTGTACTATCACAAGTAAGTCAAGACAATATAAGAAAACGTTCAAAAAATCGTCAACTTGAATCCAAAATGACCGCCCAAAAACCCAATTTCCAAACTATTAGAGCTAGAGAAACGAAATTTTGTATGAAGGTGTATGACCAAGAGTAGGTTACAATAAATAGGGGAAATCTAATCTTTAGGGGCACAGCCCCCCCCCCCCCCCCCCGTCCCGAGGGAAGTTGGAGATGGACACCATGGCGGTGCAGTACCGTAGAGAGATTCTGGTCAAGATAAATGGAGCAAAGACCCCCCAAAATACTATAGTTGGGGGCGCAGCCCCAACGGAGGTCTGAAGGCAGCGCTTCCAGCGAAGTAAAGCGAGTCCATATAATATATAGCCTCGTGGTCAATCACACACTCACTTCCTAATCATCTAAATTCCCAGGCTAAACTACTGAGCTAGAAACACTGAATTTGGTATGAAGGTGTATGATCAAGAGTAGGTAAAAGGAAAAATCCGACATTTTGAAAAAGCCGCTATCTTGGATCAAAAATGGCCAGCAAACCCATTGTCGTATAGAATACACAGCCTAAACGGTTGGGGCTACTAAAATGAAATTTTTGTGAAGGTACAACATAACTAGTAGGTTACGAAAATATTACCAAATGTCTCCAAAGACGCCATCTTGAATCAATAATGGCGAACCCCAAAAATCGATTTGCAACACCGTTTGAGCCAGATCCAAAATGGCCGCAAACCCCATTGTTGTATAGAATACACAGCCTAAACCGCTGGGGCTACTGAAATGAAATTTGGTATGGAGGTACATCACTACTAGATTACGAAAATATTACAAAACGTTGAAAAAGTCTCCATCTTGGATCCAAATTGGCGGTCCGCAAAAATCAATTTTCCACACCGTTCGAGCTAGAGATACGAAATTTGGGATAAAGGTTCATGATCACTAGTAGTTTAGAAACATATTATAAAATGTTGAAAAAGGCGCTTTCTTGGATCCAAAATGGCCACCAGTCCTCCCAGCGAAGCAAAGTGAGTCTATTTTTTGCCAGACTTATTAACTTTCATGTTCATGGTTGGATGAAGGCGTCATAGTCCACAACAGACATCATACTGTTAGTCCAGCCGCCCTCAATGACCGAGACCGGCGACACCTGGGACGAATAGTCAACAGAGACAGGAGGGCGACAGTGCGAGAAATCACGGCCTAATTCAACACTGGCCACGCTAGTAACATCTCCCAGTGGACAATCTGTCGGAACATGCGTTCCCTCGGGTATGAGAGCCGTCTCGATACACGGATGCTACTGCTAACCAGGTGTCATCTGACATTTCGGCTTGCATTTGCCACCAATCACCTCGGATGGACACGGCAACAGTGGTTTAACGTCAGCTGGTCCGACGAATCACGGTATCAACTTTAATATGCCGATGGGAGGCACCGTGTGTGGTGCATATCTCATGAAGCGGTGGATTCCGCATGCCAAAAGGGCGTGGTCCATGGCGGTGAGGTATCAGTCATGGTCTGGAACGCGGTTTTGTTTCTATGGTATGGGCCCTCTGGTTGTTCTGGAAGACACGTGGAGTGGTCCGCTGTATCGTCAGCTGCTCGGAGGCTATCTCCACCTGATATTGGTCTTCCAACACCCTAACGATCTTGCAGTCTTCAAGATGACAGTGAGCTACCACATCGCTCCAATGTGTCCAAGAATGGTTCGAGGAGCATACAGGATAAGTTCGACGACTGAGCTGACCACTTCGGAGCTCTGATATGAACCCCAACGAGCATATCTGGGATGTCGTTGAACTCAGGCTCCGTACACTGGATCTTCCATCCACGAACAGGTCGCAATTGGTTTCAGTTCTGCAGACTGTGTAGTGCCAACTCCCTCCATAAGTGTATCAGGGACTTGCAGACTCACTTCCACGTCGTATCAGTGCGCTCCGCAGAGTCAGAGGTGACCCGAACAGTTATTAGGTGACTATTCCATAAGTTTTGCTCAGTGCATATGCGTTAATGAGACAAACGAATTTTCATATTGTGGCATCTATTATTCGTACCATGTACCCCATGCGCTAACCTTCAGCAGAAGAAGCAGCGAGTTGACATCTGCAGTTCCATGATCACCCGTCACAGACTTGAGCCATTTCTGGAGAGAATAGTCACAGAGGATGAAAAGTGGGTCCTCTATCTTAAGATTACACGCAAAGGGCAGTGGGTACCTAAAGAAACAGTGCCACAACAGGAACTCCACGCCCGCAAGGTAATGTTGAATGTTTGGTAGGATATCCGTGAGATCAATTTTGAGCTCTTGCAACTTAATCAGACCATTAGTTCAGATGTTTACTGTCAGCAGATTGAACGCCTACGGAGTGCATTGTTGGAGAAACGTCCTGCTTTTGTTAATCGCAATGGTGTGTTCATCCACGGCAATAACGCGCGCTCACACACGGCAAGAAGGACCAGGACTTGTGTTACGATCGAGGAGTGTGACTGCGAGAAACTCACCCACCCGGCATTTTTACTAGATCTTGCCCCAACAGACTACTGTCTTTTTCGCAGCCTACAAAACTATCTTACCGTGAAAACACTGCAAAATGAGGATGACGTGCGACGAACAGTGACCCGGTCTTTTGCCTCCAAAACTGGTGACTTCTTTCAGCGGGAGATTTAACAGCTAGTTAACATGTGGCAAAGTGTTGTGGAGTCCGATGGAGATTATTTTCCTAACTAACGGTAGTGTTCCTGGTAAATTAACATTTTTTTCTTCACGATGCAAAACTACGACATTACTTATGGGATAGGCTGATACAATGTTTGCGCGAGGTCGCGAGGAAAGAAAACAATGATGAAAACAACTGATTCAGAGCAATGCTTAGAACAGGGAAGTGCTCGAACGCGTATGACCGCATCGAACACAATCCTAGTACTACGACGGAGTATCCAATCTTGGACGCCATTTTGGATTCTGGGAACTCTAACATCAATTTCAAAGTGCCTCAATATCATAAAATGACCTTAGAGGTATGTCTAATCATCATGCCAAATTTCATGTTTTTATGAAAAAGTGCCAAATTTTTCATCTCATCGCCCCACTATAACAAAAATATTTGAATTAATGGGCGCCATCTTGGATTTCGATGGTTTATGGGTATATTTAAAATTAGTTACAGTATTCAGAGGATGCCAGATTTCTGTTCAGTACCGTACAGCACATTTTAAATCTGAAAATCACTCAAATACTAGAATCAATAAATAATTATGAAA
>JAGDQP010029198.1:0-23543 GCA_022664845.1 Lepisma saccharinum | reverse complement strand
TATATATATATATATAAAACACACATTGTGTTCACTAAATATAAAGGGAAACAACAGAAGTAACTACCGTACGAAATAAAATTGCTCAGAATCTTTCTCTTCATTTTTTTTACATTGTGTTATTAATATAAGTATAGTGTAAACTTGAAGGAAGGGAAAGGCAAATATATTTAATGTTAGGTTTATGTTTTGTTAAACAAAAATATAATTCTGTTCTTGAGAGCTGAAAACGCGTAAGTCCAATTTTGGCCAATACATGATAAATGAAGTTTTGCACAGCATTCGGCGGCAGGGCTCAAATAACGGTTGCTCGATTTATATTATAAATGTAATAATAATGTAAATAAGCAAGTTTATTATGTAGTTTCCATTTAGTTTTTATGAAAGGAAGTAGTTCTTTCTCTTTACTGGAAAACAAGGATTTGTGACTTACGCACTTCTAGTTCTCATGCACATAATGCAGTAGGTTTTTAGTTATGTTGCTAATTGTAGCATTACCATCCTATGTACCATAATTCGAATGTAAATAGTATTATGCAGTTTCGTATTTTTAATTAATGAGACTAAAGTATATAAGTGCTTTGCAGTTCCTTGAATATTTCTCGTCTTAGTATCTGATTTTTCAATTCTTTCTTAATATTAGAGTAGAGATGTGAATAAAAATAGCACCCCTAATTTCAAATCTTTCATACTTTATCCATTCATACCTTGGAATTAATTTGAATAGAAATGTAAGAAATATTTACAGTTGTGACAATTGGATTTGATTAGCCTATAAGATGTCCTTCACAAATCATCATTTACTTTGCTTCGCAAGCAAATTAACGATCTGGAGGAACTGACGACTATTTGAATTTATTTATAGGCTTTAGGCAACGTTTTGTCAGACTGACTACTATACATCTAATTCGCATTTGGTATTTGTAATTGATACATATTACAATGGTTATGAGTTGAAACAACTGTACGGCCTCGCCGTTGACTTCGAATCGGCAATGGGTAGGTACGCGGTTGACTTAGGGTTTTGCTCATTTTCATCAGGCGAATACCGATGTGGCACCTTAAATATTCCATCCCGTTCTCAGTCAAAGATTTCTAAAGGCCATAAATGAATTCAATTTAATTCTACACAGAAAAAAGTATTTGACGAGAACAACCAAGTGGCATGAACTAAATATTCGGTATTTAACTTAAGATTGTCTTCTTTTTCCTTCTTGTGTATTGCACTATCTTGATTACTGAGTGACAGACGTTGAACTGTATAAACAAAATGTCTCTTTGATTTTACATATGTTAATAATATTGTCAATAGGAATTTTAAAGTTAGAACCATTTCGTATATTAGACTTTTAGCCTCTATAGAAATGTACTAAAAATAATTTAAGTACAAAAGGATTAAATCGTCAATTAATTACAATTGTGTAATCATAAACTAAAAAAGGTAATTCATTCATGCCATTTAGTAACTGGAAAAAACATTTTGGTTTGTGAGTTTTTTTAAACCATTAATAATTGCTTTTAAACACAAAATATTCATTCAGAAACAGTTGCAAATAGACGCGTATAAAGAAAGTTTCGGAAAAGGGAAAATAGTACCAGCATTTTTTTTTTTTTTTATCTTTCTCCAGTGTCCCACCTTGCAAAGTGATATGAGTTCGCAACACTCGTTGATTTCCTGCGCGCCGCTAACGAAAAACAAATTCAAACAACATTGCTGGATGCTTGCACAACGCAAATAATCTGTTTCTCGAAACTTATATATTCATCACAACTTTGCTTACCATCTCAACAATTAAGTTCGTAACATTTACTCAATCTTGTTAAATTCTTTATTTCCAAAATGTGTACTGAAGTCCTTTAATTCATCGCGTTTCGTCTGTGCTTCGAAACGATCGCGAATGTGTTTCATGTTTTTTTCTTAGTAACAGCGAAGCAGATGTGCCGTGGATCCGTGCGTCAACACAGCTTCATCCACCTTGGGAAGAACCGAAAGCTTCGTGTTTCGAAACAGTGCTTCGAAGCATCTCGCTGCTCTGTGTCGTGTGCTTCGGAACAGTTTAATGAACCGAAGTTCCCAAGCCTAATCCCGACCTGAGCCTTAGATGCCGAAAGACCTTAAATAAAATTCAAATTCAGTTCATTTTAAAATTGTTGTTTTTGCTCAAATAATTCCCAATAATTGCTTGACAGTAGACAGTAAATACGGAGAACGCAGCACGGCATCATGCTTTATGTTGTCTTAGAAGTTTCTGAGTTGAAAGCTGTAGACAGACGGACAGAACGGTTGTATAAAGATTTACAGTACTTGCTACTTAAACCTAAACGGATCCCCTCTATCACCATTGCTTTAAATAATTCTTTTATTTCACTTCAAGTGTATTTTAAAGGATGGATTTCTTTGTTTGAAAAAATATTAAGAAAATGAAATTTTGAATCGAATACCTTTAAGCTCAAATGTTTGGTTTTCTTGAAATGCTAATATCTGGTTCAGTATCATACTCAAATCCTCGATAATGATATTACACATGATACTTTTTTCAAAACTGTATAAAATACTTTAGTGTTAATGGATATTTAATATTATTTTGTTGGTATGTAGCAAGAAATTCACAAACGAACATCACAAAATTTTACAAATTATCTTCATCCATAATTTATCTTTATTTTCGGCAAATTATACAGTATCTTTTATTAGTAGCTTGTGGAGTACCGAATTTAAAATTAGCAACATGACTCATACCATTTCGAATCACAGAAAAAGGCTTAAACGACAAGACTTCTTAATATTGGCGTATTATTATCCATTTCAACACGAATGGGAAATAGGAAACAGAAGGCCTAACGCGACCGTAACAGAAGGACTTCAGCACATAGTTTGATACTGCTTCACTGTTTCGACTCACGTAACTGACCGACTGCTTCGAAACACGAAAAGCTAAGTGTTCCGAATCTTCGGGTGTCATGCGAAGCAGCGACCGACGCACGGAGCCGATACTCAAAACCACTGGAAATGTTTCGATACACTCGAGTCATGTTTCATCTTCGTTTAGTTCATATCTTGCTTCCAAGTATATAATTGGAGCTAGGGAAGGTGAGGTTCGTAGGCAGAGGAAACAGTCTGTTGTCACCTCTTGTAGATTTCGGCTCTTCTCCATTTTGAAACAGTCCATGACAAGAACCACATGGTAGCAATTTTTCACTCAACCACTGAAGGAAAAAAGGGACGAAAAAAGGAAGGATAAAAAAAAAACCTGGCCATTCCATCACAGAGGAATTGGTTCCATGTACTCTTCAGAGTCCAGACTGAGAAAATTAGGGGGGCGAAAACGAAACGTTGTGCAGTATCAGGATCCGCTATCATAATCTTAGGGTTCAAATATTTTGATCCTAGGCGAAGTTTGATTTTACTGAGTAACTTCCAGCCACAAACGAAGTGTATATAAAGAACTAAGGAAGTGCATAAGCCATATTAACATCTCTCAATGGAATTTATATTAATCTTGTTAAAATATTTTGATGTATGCTTTTCGATTTGTATGCCATCAATTTCTTTATAAAACATTCAATCCCTCCCGCGACAGAAGTGTCTTTTTTTTACTTTTTACTTATGATTTTCTTTCATCTTTGGCTCAGGCCGACATGAGTTAGATATCTTGCAGAGCTGTGAGGCACCATCCCGGCATTCATTCTGTGAAACTATAGAAAACATCAAGCGGAAAGTTGATAAAATATCAATAGGAGGTCGGTGTACCGAGCGGCCGTGGCTCAGCGGTGTTGGCTTAGCATTCAGGATGTCGTGGGTTCAATTCCAGCGTCCGACCATCCTGACAGGTTATTTCTCAGTCACAACAGGCCTGGATTGTCGGACGCTGGAACCTTCAACTTACCTTGACACCTACCCTCATCCTGACCTAAGCCTCAAGGCCATAAATAAAATTAAAACATTTCGGTGTACAGGGGTGCACAGAATATGTACGATCCGGCGAGCCTGGCTCGGGGGAAATTTGAGCCAACAAACAAACAATATTTAAGGAGCCAATTAATTTCCCGGAAGCTAAAAAATCTTAGATAACACAACAACAACAGCGATGCATAAGCGATTTACAGAATTTCTTCGTCACTGGCTAAGTCAAATAATAGAATGCATTATCAGGTGTTACAATGACAGCTGATAGCACAGCGCAGGCCAGGATACATCACAGGTGGCTGTACGATAAACTGCGTAAATAAAAAATTAATCGAACCTGACTTTTCTAACCTAACCTAACTCGCTGAAGCTTAACTTATAAACAGTAAAAGAATGGAAAAGCTAAAAAAAATGCCAAATCAGTGTGATGCCATTAGTATTCCTCCGCGTGCCACTATATCCGTCTCCGAATCAACGGGAGTGCTTATTTATGAATTAATTGTTGTCGTGTGGTTGTACTATTTTTTGTATACCTCCATTTCGGGTTGTGAGTATGGACGTGTCGGTGATAAATAGATTTTTTTTAAACGAGTGGTGAAGAGTGTGTAATATTGATCGATAGGGTGGTGGACGTTTGGAGTTGATAAAGTAAACCTTAACCCTAATTCCCGCTCCAAATTCAAATTACCTTCTGCTACTGGAAAAGTTCCCTCTTCTTCACAGCCTTTTCTGCTTTATTGTACATCAATACGAGACGGCACTACTTGCATCTTTACAACTCCATATCCTTTTAACCGCATCACTTCTTCTGTAAATTTTCTTTTAGTTCACCCACCCTTCTTCCGAACTTAAACAGTGTTCGATTTGCCGGGGGGATTTTCCCTGGTGCGTGAGGATTACATTCCCGGTTGTTGATTCCGAATATCACCCCAACCAGGGATAAAATCTTTGTATTTCTACCTAAACAGGTAGTATGTTGAAACTTACCAGCAACCATTAGTTTTAGGATCCCCTTCGTAATTTATAACAAATCGATTACTGCATGTCATTGCCGTACCATCAAACAATTTAATGGAATTTTCACTGAAATACATAATTACATTGAAAGCAATGATTGTAACACAGGGAAATCATTCGATAGTGTGTTTGGCTTGTAATTATGAGGTTCCGGGACCAAGCGCCGGTGCCACCTGTTCTGATCTCAATGACAAGTAATATTCTGTATCTCACTATCAAAAACGTTAGGGCTCCTTTCCTTGGAAGCTTGCATTGCGTACTTTGCTTGCGATTAGAGTGAGTAGCCAAGCCATTTTTGTGGAATTTGTAAATTTGTAGCTTATTTATCCTACTTTTTTGTTAAATTTATTTGTATTACGCATCACTATCATTCTCAGCCAAACCTTAAATAAATTACAGAATAAAAAACATTTACTTGATTCTTTACATTAAAATTTACCAGCTGGCCATATGTCGGAAATTTTTGGGACATAACAGTAGAATCGGGGGAAATTTCAGGGATCCAAACATTTTCTGCACCCCTGGGTATGTAATGATGAAAAACTTTTTCGTTCATGCCATTTTGTAACCGAAGATGAAATTTTGGTTATTTAGATCAAAACCTTTTTCTCTTCCAGTTAAAAGTGGTTTTAAACACGCACAATCAGTTTCAAATACACGCATATAAAGAAAGTATTAGGAAAGGAAGAATAGCAATAGCAATTTTTTTTTACCTTCTTAACCTGTGCCCCGCCAGGAAAGTGATACGAGTTCGTAACACTCGTAGAATTCCTGTGCGTCGTCGTACATGCTTTTATATGCAGCTGATAACGAAACTAAATCTTCCTCGAAAGTTATCCATTCATGTTCGTGTTTTATCTACCATCGTAATAAGCACATGGTTTTACTACTTACTTAATATTCATAAATTCTTTATTTAAAAAATACGTACTGTAGCATAGTCCTTTAATTCATCATGTTTCGTCTGTGTTTCGAAACGATCGCGAATCAGTGTTTCAAGTCTTCTCTTCAGAAGCAGCGAAGCAGATGTTTCGTGGATTCATGCGCTAACACAGCTTCATCCACCTTGGGAAGAATCAGAAGCTTCGTGTTTCGAAACAGTGCTTCGAAGCATCTCGCCTCTCTGTGTCGCGTGCTTCGGAACAGTTTCATGAACCGAAGTTCCCAAGCCTACTTGAGCAAGCACAGTACTCTCGCTGCTTTGTTAACAACACAATCTGATAATCCGTGACGTAATACGTTCGTGTTGATGCCCACAGGGAAAGACGCATTGGTGTTAGTTCGATCCTTTAACAGCTAATTCTTGTCTCTAGATGGATATCACGACTGAGGATCAAATCCCAAGATATTCGTTACATTTTATTCGTTAAATGTTTTTATTTTGTCTTAGTTCTCATGTTTTAGTTTTGAATGAGCTTGTTTTATACTTTTACGTGTATTTTTCATTTTATGGTTTCTTGATTTAGCAAGGCACTAAGCATAATGAAGCTTGTGCATACAAGATTTCATTAAATTCCAAATTATGCTTTATCAGTTAATCTCATTCGATTCTAATCGCTTGAAAGGAGAAAAAAATGAGGGACTCAATTGCTTTATACACACAGGCTAATTCTTCCGATTACATTAGTTAACCAAAACTGTAGACACCTTGGTTGATACGCGAAGATCCAAGTGTCTATGCATCTCTTTTCTTTACGAATATCAGCTATATTCATTTTGTTATCTTTATAGGCTTCAGTAGCAGCCTTATATCACCGAATTTAAGGCGTTGGTCTGTCTGTTGACAGCTTTTAAATGAGGAACTACTTCACCTACAAAGGTGGTTGAGGTGTCGTTGGAAAGGTATCAGCGAGACGAGATCAAAGACTTATAGACCGTCTCTGTATGTTCGTCCGTCAGTCAGTCTCTCGACAACTTTCAACTCAGGAACTACTAGGGTTACGAAGGTGATTAAGGTGTGGTTCGAAAAGCCTCGGCGAGATGAGTTCAAAGCTGCATAGATCGTCTAGGTACATTCATCCACAACTTATAACTCAGCAACTATTAGAGCTCCAGGGTGGATGAAGTGTCGTTCGAAAGGTTTAAGCGAACCATTTACAACAACACATAGATCATTCAAAGTGGAAGCTTGAACTCTGGCGGAAGCACATGTGCACATTCCTCCTACTAGCCTCGCCTCACTTATTTATCACTTCGTTTTACATGTTCCACCGCAAAGTATATAATTTAATGGTGGAGTATACAAGCATGTTATACAGGATCAATAAACAATTCGCTTCCATGTAGACTTGTAATGTTATTCCCTGATAAATTCCGTGGCATAAACTCTTCTTCCAATATTTTCCTACGATATCTAATTTTCGAGTAATTAAGAGACAGTATAGTTAATGTGACCGTCCTGTGAAACGTATAGGCCTAATATTTGATATGCCAGAAGTGAAGCTCCCTGCAGTGTGACAGTAGATGAGGTTATAGACTACTGTCCTGCAAAATCTCACACGTGGGTCTCAGTTGATTTATATTTTCATAAAAGGCAATTAGTATCGTAATGTTCTCTTGCGGGATGCGCCTTAATTGCTTCCGCAACGCTCAGTTCATCTGTCTGGCGCCGTCACTCAATAGTTTGTTACTGGTAGATAGAGCAATAAAGAATCGACGTTTGGATTTTTCTTTCACCTTCTACTAAAAATTACAGTCAATAAGTTAATGAAAAGGGTCTACCGTACAAAACTATGGAGAGTTAAATTTGAGGTACAAAGTATCTCAATTACTTTCTCTATAAAAGTTTCCTGGATTGTAGCTGACGTTGGCCCAGGCAACAAAGTATTACTTGGCAGAGAAAGGAAGCTCTCAGCCCCGTAGAAGGTTGGAGCTATAGTGGTGTCTGGTAAGTCCAATCCCGTAGGAAGATCTGGACTTGGGGATTTTGCCAATCTCTTAGCAGATAAGGCGGTTTAAGTTACGATGGCCTGCCCCGTAACAAGTACGACCAAGGTGACGGAAGAGGAGGAGGAGTGCTGACTATTCCCGTGGCAGAATAGTACCTGTTGTAGCGGTCCGACACCTTTTATACCAGAGCCTTGTGTCCCAGGTACGCTGAATCTGCACTTCTAGACGTCGTCTGTATCGTCGGCTGTCTTCGCTTGCTGTTGTCGGCTTCCTCAATATTCCACTATTTGTTTACAAATAAATAGCACGTGCTTTACGCATACAACGTTGCAAAATTCACCTTATTTTACCCCCCCCTCCCGGTTGAAAAAAAATGCTCAAAAGCAATTTTTTCACCAACACTGCATACAAATATAAGCACAAAATGCAATGCGATCCCCACTATCACTAATAAAACAGGAAAATGATTATTGATGATCGTTCTCTTATTTAAGAAACTTTTTAACAATTGTAAGATTTTTTATTATAAATGACTCAATATGTATATATGTATCTATGTATTTTGACGATGTTGATAGCAGTAACACTGTTCAAAAATTGAAAAAATGAAATATGAATTCTCCGTTATTATTATCTTCATTTGTAAGCTGGATCGTGAGCTGAAACGCAATCATCTCCATCCAACGTGAAGTGACGGGGAATTTGCCGTTGAATAATGCTAATATCTGTACACTAAATCGCCGATAGTACTCTTGCTCTTTGATGGGAGTTCCTGATGTACTATCGGGGTAGGCGTGTTGTAAGTTATGACTATTGTATCGACTATAGGAATTGTTTCCAACTGAGTCCGCAGAGACTTCGGCGGCACACATACACAAGCAAATTCAAAGTGGCGACTATGTAAAGCGGCGTTAGTACTGTGATTATCACTGTACTTGAAAAAATGTTAACTTATTTTGTATTTTGGTTCCTCGATACAAAATGTGAATCACACAAATCATTATCAGAATGGATATTAATATAAAGATAGTTAAAGCTAATGTTGTCCATGGAAATATAGAGTGAAGATGCATATCAGTAAAGTGGCTGGGCAGCTTGTTGGCTTGGTGTTTCACACGATTTCTGAAAGAAGTAACTGTTTTTGGCAAGGATTGCCGGTTAAAATGAAAATGAAGTCGAAATTATCTTGTAATGTATGCATTTCTGTAGTAAAAGTTGCCCTCTGCCGTGTTGGTAAATTTAAGCTGTCCGTCATTATCGTTTCGAACTCCTCATGTTGAAAGAAATATGTAAAGGATGAGCTAATGTTATTCTTTAAAGTGACTTGGTTCCTGTCGTTTACAATTTTAACTTCATTCCTGGTTGTTATGTAGAGTCCTACTGTGGTATAAGTGTAAAATTCTTCAATATTGATAGCGGTGGTCGGATTTGGCAATTGGTAGTTTTATTTTAAAAGACTAAATTATAAAGACAATCCGTTTTTTGTGAATGCACCGGTGCTTGGACATTACAAATGTGGAACATATGGTGTTGGTGGAATAGTGAAATGTCCATTTCAAAAATTCCGTGTACTGTTTTTACAGCTGGTTCCGCGGTTTTTACTTGGAGATATACAGAAATCGTCAGGAACACATTATTAAAGATTTTGTATACTGTACGGTAGTCATGCCGATTTATAATGTATTATTATATCCAAATTATCAGAACCTGGATCGAAGCAGAGAAGAAAAGCTTTAGAGCACTGGTAGAATAGACCTAGATCTTGGTTAACTAGTGAATTTTAAAGATTCGGATGATTTTGAATCATCGCTCATGCCAAGTTAGGTTTAATTAAAGTGTCACTCACTGTATTTTCTAACAGGCTCTGGATAATTGCATCAAAGTGTTGTTCAAGTATTTGAAATTTTAATAAGGTGATAAGGAAATGTTCATTAGTTGCTGTAGTACATAACAGCTGTAATATTTCATGATGGACTTTCGTTACTAATTTTTCCATAGCAACTGTAAAATTAGTTACTGTATATGTCAATTTAAAATTGCTCTCTTTGATGTCTTGGATCTGATCGTTTAGGTAAGTATTCTGTTCCTGCATATGGTTTATTGTAGTTTTCAGTTTATGTCCCTCATATAGAGAATAGCTGCTGGTCGCGAAACTGGCTAAGCCCATCAACAAGCTGAAAAGCATACGTTTTGGACAGCCTAACTGAAAATCGCTGGGTATCACGTTGCGGATCTTGTCAATAAAATGTCGCTCTTTTTGGTGTAATATTTGAATTAAGTTTTCGTAGCCGCTGCAGAACGTGTTCTGTAAATGAACAGCCGTGAAATCTAGATGCAACCTGTATGGTAGAAATTCCAAATCTTCGTACTGAATCATTGCATTAAACTTGGCGATGGAGATGCCCAGTTGCTGGAATACTAATTCCTTTGTTTCTGGCATTCTGTTTAAGTTGAGTAGTAGTACGAGTATGACGGTCGAGTTCACTATCCAAGTCGCTTGAGCCATGGTTATTGGCTTCCTACGGGGGAAAAATGCTGACTTTAGTATTTGATTCACTGTTCTTTAAACTATTCATGTTAATGTAAAATGCAAGTGACAGTGAGTGCTAAGCTGTTGAAACGTATCTATATGTTTCTGGAAGAAAATCTTATTGAGTGCTATCATATAAAAAAATCTTGGAAGCTTATCGTGACCTAAAAGGTACGAATATTAAACAAACGATTATCGATGTGTACCACAAAGTCGTGGAGAACAGTGGTACTGTGAACTTGAGGTTCAAGAAGTTTGTAAGATGAAAAAACGTGTGTATGCGCATGTGCTGTCGCCATGACATAATGTGTGTCACTACTAGTGCTGCTCTCTGTTGATGGCCGCCTTGAACTGTGAAGAAGTGACAATTCCTTCTTGCTGCTTTAGCCGGTAGTGATGATGCGGTCGTTCTGTCCTCACTCACTCTCTCCTGAGCGTTCAGTTCGTTCCATTTCCTCTTCATGGTATAGCTTTATCCTGTCTACTGAAATGTTTTAGTTCTTCTCTCTGAAATTATTTGGCATCTGCACTTTATATAAATTGGGGTTAATCTTCTCCAGTATAATACCGGGGCCTTCACAGACTTGTGTCCACTTCTGATATTTCTGGCTTGCGGTACGAGTAAAAGATTAATAATGCATTTCTTTTATAAATTCATGCTGCGAGTGTCTTGCATCGAAGTACTCTTTTGTTGCTCGTAGGTATTTTGTAAATTAATTTTGTCTTCTCTTATCAGGGAAAAGATTCTCTATTCACTTGTGTATAAGGTACTGTCCCAAACTTGCAGTCGAAAGGTGTTCTGGCATTTTAGGCATACAAAAGAAAGTGGGACGTAAATTTGGAGTTACTTTGGACGGTTGTGTTTACCGCAAAGACTAAGAATCGAAGTAGATTTGACCACCCATTTGGGTTATTCTGTACATAAAATTTTTGGATTTGCTGGAGTACTTTATTAAAAATTTCTACGAGGCCAATAGAATTATAGGCCGTTGCACATTTAAACTGAAAGTCGTATTTGGCTGCCAAGGTTTGCATCTTCTTTGCTATGTGTACTGGGTGTCTATCGGGATTAAGATAACGAAATGCGCCAAACTTAAGTATGATATCTTCTTCTAAGAATTCTGTTAGTGTATCCGCATTTACTGAATGCTCTATTTTTGTTACGATGTAACGAATGGTTGCTTCCATCCCCCTCCAGGTAGCTTCTCTTCCCATCTTTGTTTGAAATGGTCCCAGGGTGTCAAAGAAAATTTGCTCTTAATCTTGCGTACTGGGTGATGTAGAAGTTTGGATTTTCATCTTTTGATACTCGGTACAATGTTTTATTCGGTGTGAAAAATAGGCTTTCATCGATGATTGGTAATATTTCCTTAATGCAGTTCTGTATGTCTTTGTGAACCCGGCCTGAGCTGCCGTGGGGTATTTATGAATATACTGAAACCAATTATTTGCTAATGTTTTAGGTTGCATAATAAATACAAAATGCCAATTTCTGGGTATTTTTGTGTCCGATATAGTACACAATCTTTTAGGCAGTAGTATTTTAAGGATCTTAATATTGAGTTGTTTGCAGTGACGTGGCGCTCTAGAGCTGCTAGAATATCTATATATGATGCATCTTTTCTTTGGTGTTCCTTTATTCTCGTTTGTGGTAAAAGTTCCTGTTTGGAGAGCGGTGTCTTCTACAGAATTGTACTGGAAGGAATATACGTCTTCTGAATCCTCTATATCATCTTTCATTTTATCCCTGCTTGCTGTTTTGCTCTGTTCCTTATCTTGTTCTCCTTCACATTCCTCTCTTTTGATGTCTTCAGGACATTTTAAACGAATAATGATATCAGCTGGAAATGTTGCCCCTGGCTGATGCTGGATATAGAAGTTGTAATCAGAAAAAATAAGGTATCTGGTTAATTTTCCCATGCAGTCTGGCTATGAATGAAGTGTAGTGAGGCACCTTGCGTCGGTATAAAGAGTAAACCTTTTATTCAAAATGAAGTACCTAAATTTGCGTAAAGAATCGAGTAAAGTTCTTTAGACCACGTAGAGCCTGTTCTTTCGCTTCTGGTTAACCTTCTAAACAGTAGGATACCACTTTTTCTTGTCCAGTTTTTGGGGTTATAACATGATAATATTCCGCCAACTTGCATGCTACTACTGTCTGTATAGACGCGTATTTCCAAATTTTAATTAAAATGGGAGAGATGGTGCATTAATTATATCTTGTTTGAGTTTCTCGAAAAGTTCGTCTAGTTCAGGAGTCCATTTGAACTTTGCACCTACTATTAATAGTTGCTGGAAGGGATCTACTTTAATCGAGAACTGTCTTATATGCGACCTCAAAAAACTACACAGGCCGACGAAGTTCTTCAGTTGTCTCTTTGTGGTTGACCTCTTAAATCCTCTTATTTTATTGGCAATTCTTGGAGAAATATATATATCTTCTCCGCTCATTAAAAACCCAAGGACATCGAGTCGTTTGTACATGACTGCGACTTCTTGAATGACGCTCTGAAAACGTACTTTCGTAGGTGTTGGAGTAGAAGTTCCAAATCTACCAGTTGTTGTTTAAAGTTTGAAGAACAGATGACCAAATCATCTGGAAAACTGGTTATACGTTTCGGTAAATTCTCAAGTAGCATTCTTGTGGCTATAAAGAGAGCCTGTGCGGATCCAGAGTGACCCAGAACACATCTTTGGAAGGTATAACTCCTCCTTTGGTGATTTAGTTCGAATGTCATATATCGTTGACTTTTCGCGGTTGTAGCAAAACCTGAAAATATGATTGGGAGATACCGATAGTTGAGATCAGTGCCTTGCCTCGAAGGTTGTTCAAAACATCTTCGGTCGATTGGAATGGAACGCTAAGATATTTACTATAAGAGTTGCGTTTTTTAAGTTGAGAACTATCCTAAAATCTTGTGAATTTGCATTTTTTTTTACTATTAAAAGATGTGAAGAAAACAAGCAGTCATCTATCTCCTTTAAAATGTTCACTTGGAGAAGTTGATTTATTTGACGATCAACTTGTGTTCGCACGCTATTGGGATGGGCGGGCTTCTATCGTGAAATGTTGCTGACTTATCTATCCTTATGTTGTGTGTATACCCCCTAAAATTCCGATGTCAGTGGGGGCATAAGAGAACATGTCTCTGTATCGGTATATTACATTTCTGACCAGAACGTTTTGGTCATCTGGTAGTTCTGGGTGGATGTCGAATGTATTCAAGTCAAACTTAGTAGCTGTTGACTTCCTGTATCACTTCCTGCGTTCCGTATTTGTAGATGCCATCGATTTGCTTTTCCATTTCTTCTGTCGTATAGAGAAATTTCTTCTATATTTTTTTCGATGTATGCTACTGGTCTATTCCTTGGAAATGTTATTTTATGCGACGTTGAGTTTGACATGAAAATAGTTGTCTTTATCTGATATCTTCATTGTGAAAGCTTCTAATTCATATCTGTCTTGCAATGCTTGTAATAAAGTTACGAAAAAATGTGATGACTTGTTTTTCTGCCTGTACATTGACTGGAAAAAAGAAATGTGATCGTGCAGGAATCGTGATCCGTTTCTTAGTAAATACATTCGCATGTATTTGTTGTCTCATTGAAAAAAGAACTGTCTGGGAAACTTCCTCGTTGACATTCTCTTCTTTTGGCATTAGAGGTTTCCTCGGGTTTTTATAGAATATGATATTTTGACCCATGTCAATTTTAGTCTGCAATCTGCGTAGCAAATCTTGTCCAAAAATTGGATTAAAATTTCCTTTTTCCATTATTCGAAAGTAATGAGAAAAAGTAGAGTCCCAAATTTGAAATTTTATTAAAGGTATATGCTTCAGTTCCATCAGTCTGTTTGAAATTCCTTTTAATTTTGTAATAAATGGAATAAGCGTGCAATTTGGAGGTAAGTCGGCTTTTGCCCATAGGGGCAAAGTTGATCCAGTATCTATTATACCTGGCAATTGTTTATTTTGCACTCTTATTCTAATCAATGATTTTTTATTTGTTGTATCGAAATCAGTGATTTCGTGTCTCATTAATGGAAAATACTTTTTCAAATGGATCTACGATATGACTTGTGCCATGAAGAATGCTATTTTCTTCCTTATGAAAGTGCTGGACATTTTCTTCTTTTTTGTCTTAGATTAGCTCGGGAAAAGTCTATTTGTTATTCTTATTTTTCCAGCATTGGCTTGATCCGTGGCCTTGCTTAAAACAAGCCGCACAAACTAATATTTTGAAATTCCTCTCATAGTTACTTTTCTTTTGCCCATCGTCGCTCTTGCTATTGTGACCTTGTTTGGTATTTCCGTTTTTGGTTTAATAGTTTTTATTTTGATGTTTTCTTATTTCGGTATTGTTGTTT
Organism: Lepisma saccharinum; assembly: GCA_022664845.1. Taxonomy (NCBI): domain Eukaryota; kingdom Metazoa; phylum Arthropoda; class Insecta; order Zygentoma; family Lepismatidae; genus Lepisma; species Lepisma saccharinum. The sequence continues at coordinate 8,834 of JAGDQP010029198.1, read as the reverse complement.
CTCTGCTGTTGCCATGCTATAGTCTTCCTGTAACAGTCGGAGAAGTCGCGCTGTTAGAATATTATGTGTTATACGCTTTACAGTGTTGGCAGCCAATACAATTTTACAACTTTATATATTGATAGAGTATCTAACAAAAAGTGTTCAATATTTTTTTCTAGAACCTGCAGTTCAGTAGGAAAGGTGCAAACGATAATTATTAGCGAGATCTGACATGCGGCAAGTAGTAGCATCATTACTATAAACATTCCTTCCAACAGCTCTGGTGAAGCAAGGGGTAGAGCGCTCGTTTACGGTAAGAAATCTTCGAGGTTTAAGGTGCCGGTGCTCTGCCACCCTTGACTCCCTCGAATGCTAAGCCCATTTAAAATGCATTGCAATGTTTTTAACAATTTTTTCCCTTATGTTCCAAACTTCATATTTCACCCACATCTAGAGGAGATACATATCTATGAATGGTATGCCTCACATTTTTAATACATCTAATAAGTCAATTTAGGTTTTTGACTTTAAAAAATGGCAACAGTTAGATTTTTACAACTTGGGATGGCATGTCCCTTCCGCGGTCCGTCTCTTACAGCGACAGTGTTCTGTTTTTCCTCCCTCCCTCGCGAAGATTCCTCGCTCAAGTTGTATAGATCAGATGACTGATAAGCCAGACCTCAAAACAAGGCTTTCTTTCTTTCAACTACAGAAAGATGGAATGATAAAAGAAGTAACAAAAAGTTAGACAACTCGAGTGGCGAAACGGTTTGAAATATGACACAAAGATGCAATGATTGAAACAATTACTAAGTTGATTTTGAACATAATCAGATAATAAACTTTCATAGCCAATGCCCAGTGATGATTTCAGAACATTCTCCCGGTGGAATTTGAATACAAATTGAGTGATAAAAGTATCAAAAACAAATATATATATTTTTCTTCTGTGTACAGATAGGAATGAATAAATCTCTAGTTTAGACTCCCACGGCTCTCTCTCCTTGGTGTGAAAGGAGACAAATGAGAATGATGAAAAAACTGGTGGAATGACAAATAGAGAGGAAGCAGGAGTATCCCGAGAAAACCCAGGAGCACCTTTGGTGGCGCGGCAAGAATTCTGGTAGCGGGACCCTGCGACTTTCCAAGCCACCAAGTTGGCAGCGCCACCACGTCGTTCCACTGTCTCAAATGAAGACTTTCACACGAGACCGATTTTCCGAGCCTCCAGAGGCACATTTATTTTACAATTTTGCATTTTAAATATGAATATCGAAGTAGAAAGCGCACACTTCGACACAGAAAACTCCATAACCGAAGTTCAGTCAAGGACTGCAGTATGTAAAATTACTGCTGAAGAATGTTCAAACAGAGAATTGCAACAGAGCGTATTGTTAGGAGCTTGAAAACATTTTTATATGCCTCGCCTGCAGATAAAAATGAATTTTGGAAGTTTTACATTTGTAGATACAATAAACATTAAATTGATATAATTGATTTATGGCCTTTTGGCATTTCAGACTCAGACAGAGGCTGTTGTGAGGTAGTCGTTCAGAGCCTAGCTTGTAGATACCATCCCGGCATTTGTCTGATGCTACTGAGGAAAATATCCTGGAAAAACCTTTGCTGAAGTTAAATTTATTTATAGCTTTCAAGCATCTACGGCTTGGATCGGGATAAGGGAGGGGTCAGAGCGGGAGGTATGAGCCAAAGACTAAGTTGAAGGTACCAAGCCAGGATTTGCCTGGTGCAAAAAAAAAAAAGATTTGGAAAACTTAAGTCAAGGTGGCCGGCCGCTGAAAACCCAATACCTCCAGAGTTTTAACTGAGCTACGTCCGCTCCGTGGAAAAACTTGTGTCTGGATAGGCGGCCACTGGTATACAGTAAACATCTCAATACAAGGTAATGTAATATGAAAATAGTCCTTAGCTTTGATCTTCATCTATATATAAAAAAAATTGTATCTTTCTATCATCACTTTTCAATCTGCAAGAATTAGTGTCTCACCTACAAAACGGAAGTTTCGAGTAACCGTTACACAGCTGGAGTTAGAAAAACGAAATTTGGTACGAAAGGTACATCACCAGTAGATTCAGCAAATACTACAAAAAGTTGAAAAAGTCGCCATCTTGGATCCAAAATGGCCGCAAAACCCATTGTTGTATAGAATACACAGACTAATCCACTGGAGCTAAAAACACCAAATTTGGTACGGTGATACACCATGACTAGTAGGTTACGAAAATATTACAAAAGATTCCAAGCGTGTAGAATATTCCTTTCGCGTTGATCGATCTTGTAATAATGGATGCACCCAAAATTTACTCTTTCTCCACTTTCGGCGTTTACGTAAATCTGAGAACAGAGAAACAACAGCAGCTGCTTCTTCCAGCTGCATTTTCGAACTGGTGGCACGGTTGGCACGACCGATCCCCCAACTCCCGATGTGTGGCATAGAATAAAAGAAAGGCCTGAAACAGCCGGGGGGACATTTCGTAGTCTGAATCAACTGGACCCAGTATTCAAATCTATCTTTATCATGTTTCAAAATGTGACATCGTGTGAATCCAACGTATACAATATTTTGAGAAAATAAACAGAACATTTTAGAGGTAATTCCTTACACCGAAGCTCGAAAGAATTTTCTGTAAACGTATCTTGATTAATGCCTACTTTGGAGCTGGACATTGCAGAAAGAGGTAAAAATAGACTGATTTAGTTCAATTACCGCAAATTGCAATCGTTAGCATAGAAATCGAGAAGTATGCAGTTTCTTATTTTGGGTCAAAGTGAGTGCGGTGATGTCTTAATAATAGGCAAACAAGAACGGTGTCATCACAAAAATTTGTAGATATATTGCTCATTGGCCAAGTACTGGTCGTCATAAATATGGTTTGTGAATATAGCTAATATCAATTTTACTACCGTTTTGTCAAAATTACTATTTTAGAAATTATTATAATGTCTTCATGAAATATGCTAATTTCGTTTTTACTTGATTTTATGAGCCAGGAGCGTATTCCGCGCTTGTTCGAAGGAGGAATTATTCTTGTTTTCCAGTTAGCAGTAAAAAGGTATCGAACATTTTATATAATTTTTTAAAGAAAAAACATGATACTTATTGATATTCATTATCATTTCCTCGCATAGTATAAAAAAATCGTGACAATGTAGTCTTCAGAAATATTATAAGTATAGCCTACAAGAACTTTTACATCTTGAAAAGTAGCGAAACTATATCGTTTCTAGTGATAAGCAAAACAAAATCAGCACCAAGACTACTATGGTCTTGCATATCAGATTTGTAATTTGAAATAATAATAGCATTAAATTCAAGAACAAATTGCTGAGCGCCGTGGTTCCGTGATAGGCCGTTGTGTTCCCATTCGGGATGTCTTGGGATGGATTTCTGGTAAAACCTTGGTAAACCTTATTTTTTATATGGGCCAGTCTAGTAACTTTGGACTTCGACCCGTCACGATTTGCCTTTAGCTGTTAAAATCCACACCCATGCCGGGACTCGAACTCGGGACCTTCGAGCCGATTGCCTACGGGATGGAATTCTGGCTCAGCCATACTGAGTACTGACTGGGGCTTTTCTTCAGTCGTACCAAGTAAATACAGGGATGGTACCTCAGAAATATCTGGCCGACCCCTTCAAACCTCCTGTTTTACCTATCCCGGCTTAAGCCTGGGACACCTAAAAGCCATAAATCAAAACACAATTCGATTTCCGTTTCAAAGTTATAATATTATAATTCGATTTCCAGATTATCCGTACCTCTCATTCTCTCTGGTAAATCCTTTGAGTAATTTCTCCAGTCTTGATTTCAGTAACTTCTTTACGATTAGCTTGGACACTATGAAGCTTCCAAATTTAATTTGCTGCACTTTCTCATGCCCATAACTCGTAATCGAATAATTTAGAAGCTTGTGAACATAAATAAACAAGTCGTCTTCGAAAGTTCAGAATTGCATGCAAGCTGTAAAAACACAAAGGTTCCAGTATTTTCAATATGACCGGGGCTTACTTCCACACCTACCATAGCTTTAACTAACTAACTCTATGGCTTATGGAACTCGCAAGTTCATCGCCGCAGTAACAAACGTTCGCCATTATATTCTATCCTGGGCAACATCAAACAAGTTTTCATCACGAAAACCTATTCTCGAAGATCTCTTCTAATATTGTCCTCCCAACGACGTCTCCGTCTTCCCAATGGCCTCCTTCCATCCGGCCTTCCAACCAGGATAGAATATAATCTTTATTTTTCCCCCATCCGAGCTATATGGCCTGCCCACCTTAGACGTAGCGATTTCATTATTATTTCAGTATGTAAATGTGTTTACTTTCTCTATGATCTCATCTCTAATTCTTGTATTTTTATTTCCTTCATTCCCTGTTTTTCGGCCTGTCATCATGTATTTTATTTTATTTATATTTACCTGTAGACCTATCTCATCACACGCTTCTACTAAGACACCGGTGTTGCTTTGTAGTACATCTATATCGTCCCCTATTAAATCTACATCATCCGCGTATACGAACAGTTGATTCAAACCATTCAATGGTAGTCCCTTTTTGTCTCCTTTAATTTTTTAAATTGCATGTTCTAAAGCAAAGTTAAACAATAGTGGTGACAATGCATCACCTTGTTTCAATCCGTTGCGGATCTTGAAACTATCTGACATATTATTACCTATCCGTACTCTGCTCATGGGGTCGCTTAGAAACTAGTTGAACCAATTTTTGCGGAATTCAAAATCGTATTAGGATACTGTATAACTGTTCCCTTTTGATAGAACCACATACTTTCTTAAAATCAATGAATAGCTGGTGAACCGTCCCATTGTTTTCCCATTTCTTCTCCAAAATTTGTCTCAAGGCGAAAATCTGGTCCAACGTGGATCTATTTCTTCTAAATCCACATTGGTGATCTCCAATTATTTAATCTACGTATACACTTAGGCGTGTTAACAGAATATTACAATATCTTTTAACAGGTTGGAACTAACGAGATTCCGCGGTAATTATTACAATCCGAATTATCGCCTTTTTTGTAAATGGGAACTATTATTGAAGTTTTCCATTCCTTTGGGAGCTCTTCTTTTCTCCATATAGCACTTATCAATTTATGTAGTTCCTTGATTAGTGCCGTTTCTCCCGCTTTAATTCATTCGGCTCGAATATTGTCTATTCCTGGTGATTCCTACCGTAGCTTTAGAAAAAAAAAAGTGTTGCTTGTGAATCGCGAACCGAGCCGCCGTAGCTCATTGTTAGAGCGTTGGCGTAGCAATCGGGAGGCCGTGTGTTCGATAACAGAGGCTGACCATCCTGACTGAGATTTTTCCAGGGGTTTTCCTGTCATACCAGGCAAATGCCGGAATGGCACATTCAACTTTGGCCCTGGTCGACACCTTCCCGAATCCTTTCCCCTCCCGTATACTGGCCTTAGCTGTAGTAGATGCCTAAAGGTTATAACTACTCTTTTGTGATGTGAGAGGGCAAGATGAGTGCATCCGAACCCAGAACTTCCTGTTTCTGTGGAACAGGCAGAAAAAGAAGTTTTTCCGTGATTGCGGGAATTTTCCTTTATTTCACGCAGTAACCAATACGAACAACTGTATATTTTTAAATTCAGCTACCAATAATCTCATTAGGTTAGTGCTGCAATTATACTTGTAATTTATCTAATTACATTTAAAACAATAGCAACTCAAATTAGAACTCATTGTTTAGACAGATTTGGAAAAGTTCTTTGATATATCCCGTAATGTTAAAGAGAAATGTCAGAGTTATCGGTAGTAATCTTTGTAAAACAACTACTAGTTTTTTTTTGTTTGTTTTTTAAAACCTTATTGGAAGATCTGTTTTTAGTTTCGGTGTGATTTCCGCACGCGCAGAAAGGTTAAAAGTGTTTCTTATCGTAACAAATCTAATGCTGGTCAAGTACTTGCTGCCGCCATGTTGATCGCTTACATCAAGAAATATAATAACCTTCTTCCAAAGTTTTACAGTTAATTTTTCCTACATTTTATTCCTTTTTTTATTACAATGCACGAAGTACTAATTTTGGTTAAAAAATATAGTTATAAATAAACGAGATTCGAACTTGCAACCTCTCGCTCGTGGAAAATAAACTCTCTTCCACTGCAGCCACCCAGTCTTGTGATCACGAAAAACATTTGCTGAAGTCGAATGTAAGTATTACACTAGTTATATCTATAACGTAAACATACTTACCCTTATGTAAAATACAGTTTATTTCTAAATTAGACGTTTCGCATTCTGCCAACTGGAAATTGTCAGAAGTTTGGGGCATTAAGACTAGTTATAAGAAGAATGGATTATTTTTTAATTACATGTTCTATATCTGTGAAAATTCACGACTACTAAAATAATAATAATAATAGAATGTTCTAGAAACCTGTAGGCATTTTACACTGTTACATTTCGTAAACTAAATCAAGGGTTAGATAAGGATAATATAAGCAACATGAAAGTAACATTTATACATATAAGGTTCTGATACTTATTGGGAATTCGAAACGTAATGTGCATGACTAATTTTAAATATGTATTGGCTTTAGAGGTTAGTGTAACTGCTTTCGAGCACATGCATTCATAGGACCTGTTGGTAAACCTTACATGAAAATACAGTTTTGAGGACATATTTACTGTCTTGTCGAATTGAATACACAACACTTACACTTTTCCGAGGGTTTACTCGTAATGTAAGAAAGACCATCCAATCAACAAAAAAGAAGACAAAAGAGAATAGAAAAAAGAAAAAAATGGCGAACTACAAAAGTTAATCACTCAGTTTTTTATTCGAAATTATTGTAAAAAAAGTGTTGTTAGGGATGGGTAGAGATTCGAACTCAGGACTGTTCATTCCACAGGTTTAAAGTCTAACCACTACACCACCAGGGTGTTGTGATCTACCACTTTTTGATAAGCATTTATTGATTGAAAGTTCAATCGAAACTTAAAAAAAGATTTTATATCTTTTTTCGCTCCTTTTCGGGAAAGATAATAGTTTCTGCCACATCATTACACGACGCATGCTTTATGTCTGTTACATTTATTTGCGTAATGTTTCGTTTGAGTGAACATTTCACTATTTTCAGATAGTATTAAAGACTTTTACAACGAGCAAAAACAATCTTCTTTCATTTCCTCTAAATTACCCAGTGAATTTCCCTACGTTGCCAAATTTCGGACTTTTTGATTTAAAAGTTTCTCGACAATTTCTCAATATTTAGTTTTTTTTCTTTCTAGTGTAAATTAATATTTTTGCAACAAAATTTAAGAGAATATTCGTTTTTACATTCTTTACAAGTAAAACAATTAAGCGAACGCCAGAATCCAAGAAGAAAATTATTATTTGTCAAAAACTGTAAAATAAAGACATGCGAAAAAAATTTTGAGCATGAGTGTACTTTACTTACCCGGAGAAGTCGCAGTGATCAGGACAAAAGAAAGAAAGACGAAATAACAGAACAAATGGCGGAAGGAGCCGCAGTACCTAAGATGAAGCAAACAGATGACAATAAAGAGGTTCTCTGAGGTTCCTTACCAAAGCAGATACAGGGAAAGGAAGAAGCTGGTAACCCTCCCTGCTTCCAGCTAATGCAGCACATGCGACAAATGTTCGATGACTACAACCTGGACAAAAAAAAAATAAAAAAAAAATCAGCGACCTAGAGCACCATTTGAACAAACTTTTCGGTGACTTCAAGAAGAAATCCAAAGAAAGACTAGAAGAAGAAATGTAGCGATCCAAAAGGACCAATTAAGTGACCCAAAGAGATATCATACTCTAAGTACTTTCAATTTCAGACTCTCAATTTACATGTATTTTGTAAAATTTATGATGGCCTCCCGTATGTACTTTCCCTGAATTATAACTGTAACTCATTTGGACATCCCTCTCAGAGTGATGGGTGAAGAAGAGACCGGCAGACATCCCTCTTTATCCCGCATGCTCGTCTCTTCCCCCTCGTATCCCTCTCCGCGAACTACAACTTCTCAAGATCCCAACGGGGGGGTGAAAAACAGCACATTCGCTGCTTCTGAGGTCAACGACCAACCAGCCATCCTGAGTGACACAAATAGAAGATTTCTAAAGAATTTATACCCTTGTTTGGAAGACGTAAAGATAATAGACACAGCTAATAATATTTCTGTAGGGAACTTGAATATTCGTAGTTTACGCCATAAAATTGATGAGATTGCCACTTCAAATTTAGTTCAATGTACTTGCCTGGCTATAACGGAAACATGGACTGATATATCAATTCCGGACGAGCATGTTAAATTAAATGGTTTCAAGATGTTCAGATTAGACCGTGATTTCTCTAAGAGGGGAGGGGGAGTCATTCTCTATATTAAGGATAATTTAATTAGCAACCTAGTATTTAGTATAAGCAATATCGACATTGAAGGATTGTGGGTAAATGTACGTATTTGTAATAATACAAAGCCTATAATAATTGGTTGCGTTTACCGAAGACCAAAGTCTACGGCGGAGTTTGACAAAGCATTAGGATATATACTTCAGTCGCTTCCGAGTAACTACTGCTCAATTTTAGTTGGAGACGTTAACTATAATTCTGTCAACCCCTCTATTAGAGATACAATTTTTTTCGATCTAATGGAGTCCTTGGGTTACAAGCAACTTGTTATCATGCCAACCAGAATAACTGATACTACAGAAAGTTTAATTGACCATATATATACAAACAATGACTCTTTGCACACAAAAACAACCACTGTTATGCATGATTTGAGTGATCATTTTTTCACATACACTACATTGAATGCTACACCAAATAAAGCACCACGAGT